>MU187415.1:9378-50292 GCA_016904865.1 Pissodes strobi | reverse complement strand
TAGAAGTCGTAGATCTAAGATGAAAGATAAATTTGAAAACGAAAATAGTTGGATTAGGAGGTATCGTCTAAGTGACGTTCTAATACGTATAATTTTCCTTCAATTTATATATATTATTAATTTTTATTTTAAATTTTCTTATTCATACGAACAACGCTAATGAATTCTATTAATACACTTTTTTGCATTTTCATACGCTCGATAGGAAGACAAAATGATTTTCTGGAAAACAATACCAAAAAATAAAATTAAAAAATAAAATTAGGCGGATATCTGGAAAAATTCTTAAAATTTTAACCACTTCGTCAACATCATAGTTTAAATATTTCACACACTTAGTTGTACGTTTTCGAATATTTTTAACTTTGCCAGTAAAAGTTACATCTGGAGAGCGATCCTTCTCCAAATTAAATATAAAAAAAAATATATCTTAGTTCTATCATGTCATATGGCTCAAAAACTTTGGTATAATAGCAGTTGAAAATAATGTCTGTAAAAATTTAGGTCACTTGAAACTTATTGACGAGTACGCAACAATAAAAGGCAGAAACATATTTATGCAGTAAAAACCAATTTTAGATTTTTTTCGTATTGCAACCTGCAACTCGGTTCATGCATAAAGGCCGTTTTACATGCTGCAAGACAACCTGCAATTCTCTTGCAGCAAGACGTTGCAAGAGCAAGACGATAGTTGCAACGTTTCTTGCACTTTGGTTTTACATGTCGCAATTCTCTTGCAATTGCAACTTGATACCAACCTTTGAAATCAAATCCAAAACATAACCGAATTTTTAATCCAGAAGGCATAGGCCATCAAACATCAAATTTGATTCATTTTATTTATACATAAAAAGTAACAATCAAATATCTAATAAACAAACATCCATCAACTGTCAAGCGCCTCTAGTGACTTTATCGGGTCTTGGCGAGACTGATATTACTAGAATTTCCCCCAGACTTGCACTTGCAATTGCAGATATATCGAGCAGAAGCGATAAGTTGCAAGTGCAAGAGACTTGCGGCTTTGGATCAGCTGGGTCTCAACTGCGCATGCCTTTGGGCAATATCTCTTGCGTCTTGCATGGTCTTGCAAAACAGCATGTAAAACGGCCTTATGGCCGTTTTACATGCTGCAAGAGTTTGTGCAAGACGCAAGAGATATTGCCTGAAGACATGCGCAGTTGAGACCCAGCTGATCCAAAGTCGCAAGTCTCTTGCACTTGTAACTTATCTCTTCTGCTCAATATATCTGCAAGTGCAAGTGCAAGTCCGGGGGAAATTCTAGTAATATCATTCTCACCAAGACCCGATAAAGTCACTAGACACGCTTGACAGTTGATGGATGTTTGTTTATTTGATATTTGATTGTTACTTTATATGTATAAATAAAATGAATCAAATTTCGAAAAATAAATTTATAAAAAGAAAAAAAATTGCTGCCACAATATGTGTTTTGATTTCAAAGGTTGGTAGCAAGTCGCAATTGCAAGAGAATTTCGACATGTAAAACCAAAGTGCAAGAAACGTTGCAACTATCGTCTTGCTCTTGCAACGTCTTGCTGCACGAGAATTGCGGGTTGTCTTGCAGCATGTAAAACGGCCTTTAGATAAAATGCACAGGTTTTTTTTGCGAGTGTGTTTTGTTTTTTCGTTATTTTTACTATATATTTTTTATCATAATTATTAGTAGTATTAAGTTTTTATTTACTGTCATATTTTTTTTATTGTAATTATTAAGGTTTATATTTTGTTTTAATGATGTTACTTAAAGTATGGTAGAACAGAAAAATCAAGTGTTGCCGAGCATGCTTTTGATAATAATCATAGAATAACAAGTAAAAATTTAAAATTAATCGAGCGTGACTAGTGGGATTCCAGGATTGGTCCCTTTGGTTCCGCTTGATTAAGCAAACATTTAGTATAAAAGCGAGTTAGGTAGGGTTTTAAATTTAGTTTTAATCATCTCCTGATGATGCTAATATGGTTAGCGAAACGCGCGTCGAGTGCAATAATTCTGTTTCGGTATTGTGGATAAAACTCCGTTTTAGTGCATGTTGCCGAAGGTTCCAAACCCCAACATACATGATGTTACTTGTTAAATAACAGTAAATATTTAATCAAATATTTTTGTTACAAAATTTAGCGTCTTTAAAATATAGAGGAGGCATTTTTAGGCTTGCATAAAGACAGCAGAGGTACTAAGAACGGACCTGCATGCGAAAAGTAACTGGTCATGTAAACGATCTTGTGTTAGACGTAATTGACTTTAATTTTTGTTTTAGTCGCCATCATTACAACTCCTACTACCCCAAATTCTTCAAAATTTATTAATAAACATTTTTTTGAATAAAAACATATGAGAGCATGCTCCTCTTTCACCAAAATCAGACGGTACATTTTCACTATGTCAGCACTATAACAACCACATTATGTTGCCTAAACCTAATAAACCTTAAGACAATAGAAATTAAGTCATCCTGTAAAACAAGGCCCACTAGCTGAAGTTCATTTAAGGAAACTCCTTTTTGGTAACTTTATGAAATTTGGACTCAAGATGATGAAACCGTTTCAAAGCACCTTGCCTAGAATCCCCAAGATACTCCGGTAATTTCTTAAATGGAATTTGCACTACAAATCTACCCTCCTGATTACGGGTAGTTGTCACTTTGAATATTTTCTCACACTCCCTTTCCTCGGCTGACATAATCTGTTATGTTGGTGAAATCTTCTCTATTTCCCAAAATTTAGAAATCTGCTCCTGGATGCTTAAATTGGTAGGGACATAACACTGGAAATTTTGCACTGACACACCTAACTCACACTTGCCACTTAAAACCCAACCAAATTGTGTTTTTTGTAGTGTTGGTAGATTTTTACCTAAACGAAACTGCCCTAGACACAGAAGATTTAAATAGATGCTTGCGCCAATCAGAATGTATATTTCTCCAGGCTTGATTCTGGGTCTGCTAAACGGATATGTTTAGGTATTTTCCACGAAGATGTAATGATATGAAAAGGAGGTTAAACACCGCTAATTTTTGGAATCACAACATTCACAACACAAGTTAGGCTTGTCTGAAATGAATTAAAGCATGACTGAACCTTGGCCTCACATCTATATTTTAACTGGCAGATTTTGTAACCAACCCCGGTAATTAAGGAAGGCAACTCTATTTTCTGAAGACCTAATCGTTCACAGCACTGCTGTGTTATTAAATTACTTTGACTAGCACTATCCAATAGGGCTCTACATAAGCGAGGAACTCCTAACGAATCCACCACCTCAATCATTGTGCAACAAAACCTGTGAAGAGAAGTCACTAACGCCGCTAGACAAACTCAAATTTGCACCGTTAGTGCCTTGGCCTTGTTCATGACGAATCTAGGACTGTTTTTCGAATGACAATTTTCCTATCGTTCGAATAATTATCATTCGAAAAACCATCCAGATTCAGTTCATGACTTGGCCTTGACATATTACCTTCACTGCTTGATTCCGTATAGTCTTGATTAGACCTCTCAAAATGTATTGTAGGATGATGCTTCATTTTACACCTTTTACACGATTAAGTAGATCTACACTCTTTACTATTATGACTTGCCTTCAAGCAATTAAAACACAGGCTTAACTCCTTTATTTTCCCCACTCTAGAATCTATCGAGTTTCAAAAATTCAGGACAATTCTGAATCATATGAGCATCCTTACACATGGTTCTAATACATTTTCTGGCACAAACACCATTTAAAGTAGAAAATGTATTAGAACCACCCCATTTATTATTCTTTTCCCTTGAACCTTGTTTAGAGTTATTTTTATTGTCCGGTCCTGATAAAGTATTTTTTGAATATTTATATAACTCTAAACCTTCTAGTAAATCAGCATTTCGTTTTAAAAACTCTAAAAACTCTTGTAATGTAGGAAACTCAGAACCTGGACTTAAAGCTTGATTGCTTGCTCCCAAACTATAGTTATTTCTTAATGACTTTAAGTCTGCACTAATTACCTTTTTCTCCTCCCATTCACGCTCAGTATTTTTGTCAAGAAGATCAGAAGAGAATCCCATGATTCAGTAGGTTGATTTAAAGTTTTTAAGCTTTGTACATGTTTCGAAATGGAATCAACCATTTTCAGTAACTCAAAGGAGGACTCGGATGTTAAATTAGGAAGATTTACTAGTGATTTAATGTGGTTTTGTACTTATACAGTTTTATTATCGTACCTCGCACATAGCATGTCCCATGCAATAGGATATTTACTATCTGTACTTTCCACGCCTCGGATAACCTGACTTGCTCCTCCCTCGAGGGATGCTTTAAGGTAATGGAATTTTTGAACTTTGCTAATGGATGCATTTGAGTAAATAAGGGATTCATAAAGATCTCTAAACTCCAACCAATTTTTATAGTCGCCTGAAAACGTTTTAAGATTAATTGGTGGAAGCTTAAGACCTTGCATGGTTAAATCCTGTATATTGCTAACACTACTAGCATCTGAATTGTTAGGTGAGCTTCCATTTTGAGCATTAGCGGTTTCATAAATATGTTAATACTCCTCAATGACCTGTTTACACCCAGCAGTTACTTGAAAGTAAATGTCTTCAAATGAAGATCTCTCTTCTAATAGCTCTTCAGGAGAATCAACCAGCATTTCAATTGCATTTTGTATTTCGTCAAACTCCGAAAGTAGCGGGGAAAACTTTTCTAATCGACTCTCTAACTCTAAAATTACTTGTCTATCAACCTCTTTAGGTTGCAAAATTGAAAGTGAGCCTTTTATAGTTTCAAAATGACTTTTAAATAATGTTTGTTTACCCTTGATAATGCCCCGCTTTTTTGTAAGAACTTTTAACTCATTTTTTGTTGCTTCGGTTATGATTTAATAAAAAAAAACAAAGTACGTTTGACATATATCTAATAAATATGCTTATAATTCTGTAGGAGTCCTCGTTTTAATAAAGTATTAATAGCTGAAAGCCAGTTGTACTATTTACTCCTTAAAAGAGCTTTCCGATCTTTAAAAATATTAAGAGGTCGATCTAGGTAGAAACACATATCTGATACTCGATTCTGTGGAATCATAAAAATCACAATAAAATATTTGTCTAGCGATAACACGTTGATTCACCGTCTGCAAACCTTAAATTCATCTTATCGCATGCAATTATGTTTATTTATAACAGCGGCAAACTGCGGGCTGAATAATGAATAAAAAGTATATTTGTATATTGAGGTGGGCTAAAGAATGAGCTAAAAATATATATTCGTATATAGGTGACCATATCGAGGGCTCTACAAAGTGTGCATTATATCGAGTTATCTAAGCTGTAAGAAATTATTACCCCTCTCGGTATGCCTTGCAACAAAACTGTGAAAAAAACTTATATCAAAAGATTATACCTGCTAAATAACTACAGATATGGCGGGTGGAAGAACGACCCGAAAGTCTCGTGGGCTTATGAACGTACCAAATATAAGTATATATATATATAGGCGGCACAAAGTCAAAAAGGCTAGAAAAGTGAATAAGACCATTATTAGATAAATACTGACATCATACTAAACACTGTGGGTTGTGTGGGTAACACAACCCCCGAAGAATATCTTGCCACCTGACGTCAAAAACTTAAAACTTAAACTGAGATAAACAGGAATCAAGATAACGAGGACTTAACTCTACTCCAATATATATCAGCCACAGTACCTCATCGACAAGTGATGTGGATCGTTTCTGGAGGAAACAGCTGGTAACTCCAGATACTTCAACTGAAAGAAGAGAAATTCAACGCACAAAGATTTAACAAAAACGATTTACCAACCATTTACAGAAAAAGGATCACCAATGTTATTAAAGACTTACAAAACTAACTAATCTCGAAATCCTGGCCAATCCATCTCGAGTAAAACTGATATCCAAGAGTTGCAACGCAAATTAAGAATCTTGCCAACAAAGGCGAAACCATCACCTTAAAAGTGCAATAGTACTTGATAGGACGGAGGAGGAGGACTAACGAACATTGCTAAACTGTGGGATAATCAGATCACTAACTTACTAAATAACTTTTTAACCAAAGCTCAAAAGAGTTGGAACTCCATAGAATTATATGAGCCGTTGATAAGTCGATGGAAGAAAAGTTGCAGAGATGGCGAGAAAAGCAGCCTCATGGGAGGCATCCGAATGAGGTTATACAGGAACATGTAGCCGAATGTGCGTCGAATTATTGGCTTGCTTCAGCAAAATTGTTACCAGAAACGGAAGGCTTTTATTGGTAATTCAACATGAGGTGGTCCAGCAAGAAATCACCTTAAATACAGAGGTCCCCAAATAGAGAGCGGAAAGTGCAAATATCGATGCAACACAACAAGTTACTGCAGAATGTCCGCTTTATTCCGTAACGAAATATAAGGATAGGAATAATAATGTTGCCAAGACTATCCATCAGGACCTAGCCATCATTCTGGAACTTCTATTACGGGGGATCGGGTTTTATATTACAAATATAAACCTCAAATGGTTCTGGAGAACTGAAACTACCGACCCTACTGGGATCGTACAATCTCAGCTGACCACACGGTGATGCACAACAGACCAGATATTACCCTTGTCAACAAATCCTTCAAGGCTGCAACCTTTGTGGAAGTGTCAGTACCCAATACCCAAAGACTGCTCGAAAAGAATGCTGAGAAAATTTCCAAGTACCGTGTATTGGAGGTCAATACTCAATACCCAAAAACTGCACGAAAAGAACGTTGAGAAGATTTCCAAGTACCGAGAGTTGGAGGTTAAAATGAAGAGGCAGCGGCAGTTGAATCACGTCAGAACAGTGCTAATAATTATTTCATCAACTGGAGTTATGCCGAAAAGCCTACAAATAACTATCGAAAAGTGAATGCTGACTAAAAACCTCTACAGGCCTATTCAAAAAGCTGTCATACCTTCTACTACGAGAGTTGTTTGGAAATTCATCTAAACCCCCTATGATCGGAAATATCAGAAATGTCATCCCAAAGAACCCCATAACACGAAACGGGCTCCAGCTGGGATTAAGTGAATTTCCCTCTAAAGGGGGAGTGCGAATGCTGAAAGACATGCAAATCTGGATAATAATGAACGCACTAGGCAGAATTCGTACACATCAGTCTACCTAGAGAGAAACCAAAAAAAAAACGAGAAAATAACAAACAATATCAATAATAATAACATGTAATATGGGGCAAGTTATCTAAAAGCTACTCTACCAAAATTAAGGTATGAAACCTTCATTGACCCACACTAAACATTGAAAAAAGAATAATTTTATTGAGTAGAAATGACACGTTGTGTTATAGACACAAAATATTATTGAACAATTATTGTAGTTTCTAAATTTCCAATTTGTTGGTTAATTATGTTACAGCGGCAGCTCGCCCATTGTAAAGCCGTAAATAATTAAAGCACTAATTATTAAGCACACAAAGCTCTGTCATCGAGCCGTGTACAAATTAAGGTGAAAAAAATATCAGTTATTTCGAAAACGCAAAATAACCAACCTATTTAATGAGTTAATACGTATAGTTATTACGATACAGTATGTGATGCCTAATCATACGATCGGTGTTGACATTAATTGGATGGTTCATTAAACTGCTTTATCGTTTAAGACGGATGCATTATCTTAATGGAAATATTTTTACTCGATTAATTGCTGTTACCTTCTGCTTCAAGTAGGTTTAGATGAATTGTTAGATAAATTTGTATGATATTTCCTAGGTATACAAATGTGACGAATTGATTAGAATATAATGCAACGCAACACACATAATATATAAAAAATCTCTCTGAGGGAAGTAAACTTATCACTCACCAAAAAATACCATCGGAAATCCCTAATAATTTGATCAGTTTTGATGATGTAAGTCTGTTTACAAATTTTAGATATGATGAGACATGAACTTGAAATAATATCAGTCTTGGCGAACGTACAAATCTAAATATCGACACTAGGCTTGAATAAATTACTATTTTTCTTTTAGATGATATCAATGTGTCCATAGAAATTTTCCATCCTCTTGACGAACTCAAAAGAACTGCATCAAAAAAATGTATCAGTTTAACAACTCTTAGCCTTGAAGCTACCCTTATAAATAAATCAAACGAAGGGGGCATTTCGAAGATAATTTACATCAGGGACAATGGTAACTAATTGACTCGACAACAACCTTGAGCTTCAAAGTTACACATTTTCAGCTCTTAATACTATTTAATTATCGTATTTCGCTTCGTCAGCCTTCCCTTATTCACTTACAAACATATGCCTCTTTTAGAGTACTCCTTGCCTCTCTGTCTTGTGCGGCTTACATTCAGTGTCTCCCTATTGATTACTTTATGTAATTCGGTCAACGTTTCTGAGGTTTTGCAATCGTTATTTTTAAAGTGAAACTTCTTTAGGCACGCTGCTGTACCTGGAGAGTATGCTGGTGAACGTGTACTAAAGTAGCTGGTGAAAATTAGAAAATGTGTGATGCGGCGAACGGTAACTAAAGTAGAGAGGGGCGGCCAGGCACAATTCAAACCAAGCATGGGATAACCATCTTTTATCTTCTTCCACGCCGAACTCTCTTATCTTTCTCTGAAAAGAATCGATCGTTGAACGGACCGAGATTTCACGGTCCACCAGCGAATTTGCATAAAATAAAAGCTGCGTTACTAACAACTCATCAGTTCTGCAATGTCGCTAGACATTCGGTTTATATCCAAGTCCTTCTTCATTCTCTCCATCACTGCCTTGTTGGTCACTCTGTCCACCCATGATATTCTCAGCATCCTCCTGTAAAGCCACATTTCGAAGGCTTCGAGTATTCTTTGTGTTGCCTCGGTTAATGTCCATGACTCCATCCCATAGAAAAGAAAAGAGAAAATATAGCATCGGAGGAGTCTGATTTTGATGTCGATGTTGAGGTTGTGACTTTTAAACAGTTTAGCCATTTGGTTGAAGGCGGCCCTTGCTTTCTCTATTCTACACCTGATCTCCTGTGAGTGATCCCAATTATCATTGATCATGGTTCCCAGATAGGTGAGCTGTGTTACTCTGTCTATTGGTGTGTTGTTGATCGTTAAGCCGTATCTTCCACCAGTTTCTCTACTGATTACCATGAATTTGGTTTTACTAATGTTAATTTCCGGTTCCATAGTTACCACTGACGTCTTTTATTTTGTTCATTAGTTCTTGTAAGTTGTTCATGTTGTCAGTGAAAACCACAGTATCATCTGCGTTCCGGATTTTGTTCATTCGTTATGTCGGTATTCTCAAGGGAATCTTTAAAGATTTCCTCCGAGTACAGATTAAATATGAGCGGTGACAGGATACAGCCCTGCCTAACTCCTCGAAGAATGTTTACTGTGTTGGTTTGATCTTCCATATTAATTTTAATAGTAGCTGATTGATTCCAGTAAAGGTTTCAGATGATCCTCAGATCTTTATTATCCATCGCCGTATTAATCAAGACGTCTATCATCTTTTCGTGTTTTATTCTATCGATCGCCTTCTGGTAGTCTATAAAACAGGCAAAAATATCACAGTTCATATCCCTACAGCGCTGGAACAATACTTATAGACAGAAAAGTGCATCTCTTGTACCACAGAAAATATAGAAGTATATTTTCTGTGTTTGTACCCATGCCTTTCATAAATCCAAATTGTGTATGTGACACTCTTTTCTCGCAGATCCTATAGGAACAGCCTTAGCATGTGATTCATAAGACTAATTGTTCTGTAGTCACGACATGCTTTGGCTCCCTGTTTCTTTGGTAACATTATAAATTCAGAGATAAGCCGTTCTTTTGGAATGTTCCCAGTATTGTAGATGTTATTAAAAATGCCAGTCAGGAATGTGATGGACTCTTCGTCAAGAAGCCTGAAGAATTCCGAATGTACTCCATCCGGCCCTGGAGCCTTTTCCTCCCTTAGAGTATTAACGGCAGCTCTAAATTCCTCTCTCATGATATCAGGTCCGGGCTCAGCCTGAATGGGAGGTGGGTCTCCTCTCTCATCAAAAAACAACTGTTCTATATCCATCTACAATCAACTCTCCTGCATCATTTATAAGTTTTCCCACATTTTTCTTTTTGAACTTTCCTGTAACTTCTCTCACCTTCCTATGTACATTGAACTCATAGAATCTGCTTTGCAAAACTTCTATTTCTTGGCATTTCTCATCCAATTCTTTTTGTTTGGCCTCTCGAATTTTCCTCTGTATGGCCCTTTGTATGTTGAGGAACTGTTCTTTTGTTTTCTCCGTTCTTCCATGAGTAACGAAATTTCTTCTATCATCCATGATTTATGTTTCGCTCCATCATTCTTCAGGTACCTATCTTTGACATTAGTTGTTGTTTCAGCAAGTCTCAATATTTGTTCTTCTGTGTTATCAGTCTCCTCCGCAATCACTCTGCATTTGTTGTTGATGTCCTTCTTTACTTGGTTCCTTACTGCGTCGTTCTTAAGTTTCCCAAGATTATATTTTGTTTGTTTGGTTTTTTGTATAATCTTAAATTTTGTCCCATATTCTCCGACAAGTAGATTGTGGTCCGACTGTATGTCTGCACCCGGGTATGTTCTCACGCTTGTGAAGCTGTTTCTATATCTTCGATTTATTAAGATATCTATCTGGTTTCGGATGATATGGTCTTTTCCGTCGTCTCTGGGAGAAGTCCAGGTGTATAGTCGTCTGTCTGGTAACTCATAGGTGTTTGTTATTACTAAGTCATGTTCAGATGTAAATACACTGAGAGTTTCCCCCCTTACGTTTCTAACGCCTAGCCCGTGAGGTCCAATGTGTTTCCCTTCTCTTCCCTTGCCTATTTTGGCATTGATGGTAGTATTTAGCGACTTGTATAGTCTTGTTTTGTAAACATCAACTTATTTTGGGGTTTTTACAATTATAAGTATGATACATATTAGATCATGTCGCCTAGAAAATACAGGCAATCCACACGTTTATCATTGACTCAGCAGCAGCACAAAAGCTAGAAGCAGGTTGTACTCGAGCGAGTTTCCAAGAAGATGGGTAAACCCCTTTTCGGTAAGACAGAGAAAAAGTCTGGAAAAAATGGGTGTTAGTTCGTTGGCGCAGTTCCTCAACACGATGGGTATTCCATCCGGCCCTGATGCCTCTTGCGTATCTAGCTCTTTGAGGATTTTACGAATGTCACGGTGGTGACATATTCACATGGTCTTCTGTGGCCTGCTTTTTCAGTTTAGTTCAGGTCCCTTCCATTCCTCCGATTTTCTTTTTTGACGATCTTATTTATTTATGGTTTTGCTTTTCTCTTGTCTTGCAATATAGCTGTATATGAACTGATTTTGGGGTTTTAACAGGTACAACCATGACACTTATTGGAGCATGTCGCTTAGAAAAAGCCTCGGGAAAATGCAGATAATTCACACGTTTATTTGCCATTAATTATGTCGACAATAAATGCTATAACTTTGTAGTAATTGCCTTTAACAACATTTGCTTGGACAACATTTTCACTAACTTTTGGTTCAAAATGAACACCCTTTTCCGCTACTTCACCAATCATGAATTTCAAACCCAACTAATCCAAACTATTTATTTTTAATATTCAAGGAGTTTGGGACAAAGAAAACATGCAAATCTTTCACGATGGAATTTTTGATATTGAATGTTTCGCCACTTACCGCTCCGATCGGTTTTAGAGATCCGGCTGAGAGGATTTTATGAAAATTACATTTGGACCAGGATGATTATACGTAAAAATAGAACAATGACCTTGAAGTTCTCGTTTCATTTCATGAACAGTCTTTACATGCATACCTTTCAATACAAAGTAGCAGTCTTAAATTAGGGCGTGTGTGACCAAACACAAGAGCAAATAAAAAAACAACCTGATAAGGAGTATAAATTAAAACCTAATTAAAAATTCATCGTCTTTTATTGCACCAAATTCGCGTTAATTAGAGGTGTGCCGCAGTTAGGATAATGGAATGAACACGGTTGAATATAAAAAATCATGTTTACGTTGTATATTTTCGTCTAAAACACTCCAAAGAATACGGCATAAATATTTAGGTTGCGAGCGAGATTTCTCAACGGTCGGATGTCAGTTTTAATTGACTTTATCCAAACAAATATGAAGCAGTTCATAAATTGGTCTGCCGACACTGAAATCCAGAGAAATTTCGAAAAATTCGCGAATTGATATTTTTAGTAACGGCTTTCAAAATTATTTTCTTCGTCTTGTGACCACTACGTTGTTTGCATTCGTGTTCGATGATACATCTTTATATTCCGCTTTTTCTTCATTAGTCTAACTCGAACCACTGTTTTCTTGGTGTAAACTTGATATCGTTTCGCCATCTTTCTGCGTCTTTTCCATGTTGCTACGAAAAATATACTTTTGAGGTGCTATTAGAAAAACAGCACGCCTGTCAAGGATGATCATAAAATTGCAAGATATAAAACAGCTTAGAAGATTCAAAAAAAAATTGTTGAAACATTTACTTATCTACTAAAAGAAACTTTTATAGCTTTTAGTCTTAGACCAACAACTTTCAAAAGCGCGTTAGCAGATTATTTATTCGTTACGAGATTATTTGTATATATCGTTAAAATTATTAGAAAAATATATTTTTTATGGCGGTGACTGCGAAAGTAACATGAAAAAATAAATCTCTTTATTTAGAAAAAATGCGATGCATACTATAAACAATAATTTTGTCATTACAAGCCAACTTATACACTAAGAAAACTTTTATTCGCCGAAAAAAAATATTAAAAATTATTCCTTCTAAAATTATGAAAAAAAAAACGAATTTTTCTGTTGACAGTCACATGTATATGTATCTAAATACATTAACAAAATTATTTTAACACATTGTTATAATTGTTTTAAACAAATATATAAAGGTTATTTTTCAAATATATCGAAGTTGAATGTCAACAGAACCAAAATAAAAAACAAAACATAATATGAGAGAATAAAATGTGAATGCATTTTATGACAAAATGCGAGTAGTACTATTTCATCGAGTGTCGCACAGCCCCAATAAGAGTAATTTTTTATGTCACTTTATCAATATAAATATTAAATATATCACGTCAAATTTGAGTTACTTTTATATCTGTATTAAAAGTGCTGTAGTACTAATATTAAATTAGCATAATTTTCCTGACTATCCATATTGCCTGCCGTTTAATTATTTTTATTACAGAATACATTTTGCAAATTTATTAAATTTCCTAACATTTCTCTCGGTGTAGAAGGTGCCCTTAAACCGGATTTGAAGGCCTCAAAATCGTTCATAAAATAAGATTAGATCGCTTCCCTATGGTTTCTTCTCGGGTTTTACCAATGCCCACTAAATAAATAACAAACTGTGCTGCAAACATACCGGCCAACCATCATAAGTCCGAAATATATGGATTTACGTGTTTAAAAATACGCCTAGCAACATAAATTGTATACCTAAATATATAACGAAATATTAGGTACAAGTTTCCCGCACTTAAACAGTTCCGATTTCAGAAAAATGCAAGAAAATAACACTTATTACAGCAGCCATTATCGACAAATTGGCAAACTCCTCTAAGTTGATGCGCTGTTGCCGGCTCTATAAGAAAAGTATTATTTTAGGAAAGTGCACGAACAAGGCTGTAGTATTAGATAATTAAATACGTAAATTACGAAATATCACATTATAAAAAGAGGAAAGAACATCATATGGAAATATGTTTTTTTTTAAATATTGGAGAAACTGCAAAGTAAGAGATACATACATCCTAATATTCGCTGCTATCGTAGTGGTCTGGCAACGTTGCAACCATTTGGGTCTCGATCGCGATTATCCTTCCACCCGCAAGCACCCCTCCTACACCTTCGCTCCAAATAGCAAAGGCCCACATGCATGTCGACACGAGCCAAAATTTTATGAGCACTTCGTCATTTTGTAGTGGTGTTGTAGGTTTTACGCTAGGATAATAATTTTTCTATACACTAATAATAGCTATTTATATCACAAGGGAGAAAAGTGAGCTTTTCTTACAGAAAGGGAGGGTATCATTCTGAGTTATATAAATATGTTTTTTCTACTACTGTTTATGTCAATTTTAAATATTTTTTTAAGATTCGTAATTTGTCATTTTCCTCCTAAAATCACGGGTCGAACTTAAGAGGTTCTGATACAGTAGTTGAAAAAAATATTTAAACTTAATTTAAGTACGACTACAATCGAAGTTTTAAGACGATCTTGTTACGAAACATTAAGTATGTTTATATTATGTCCACTACTTAAAGGAAACAATTTCATTTTCATGATATTTTTCTCACAAGACTTCCTGGCGAGACATATGACAACGTACCGTTATCAGCATAATAAATACAATTATTATTACTCGGTTGGAGAGTCAATTATCAATTTGCTGGGTTTCTATAGATCACGTATTTTTATATAGTGGATAACTACTCATAAGTATAGTACTATTTGTTCTCAGATAATGATCTAGGCGAGCAAGGTAAGATAAGCAAAAAAAGTTCAGAAATTTATCGTAATAAATCAGTCTATAAATATATAAATATTACAGTATTAATAGGAAAAATCTAAAAATCGAACTTGATTAAAATCTATTGATTTTAAAGCTTTCCTTTATTTGTATCAACATTCTCCTAATCACGCTAAGAAAAAAATAGGAGAAAAAAAAACAAAGCCGACCAAACTGGAAATAAAAATGATGGGTTCGAGAAGTCCCAAATTCTAGCCTTACCAATGGGACCTTGGAAACTGTCAGAAATACGCGATCGGTTAAATTGCGACAGAGAAATGGAAAAGCAATATTAAACAGCAAAAAGAAATTTGACATATCTTAATTTTCCAAGCAAACATCTGAGCACACTGTACTTTAGCAATAACTAAACACAGAAAACACTTATTACCTTCTGAATTAATTTCCGCCGTATTTATAGATGAAATCTAGGTTAACCCAATTTATATTTGGACCCGCGACTGACAAATGAAAATAATTAATTAAGAGTGGAGGTTGTAAATGTAATTAAACGACACGAGCTGAATTAAATATCGCATTAATTAAACACTTGAACCTCAGATCTTCTTTTGTAGCTTACTTCATAAACCTGAGAACAGGAATGTTATCGGTATAAATGGTTTAGTGTTGTAAGGTTTTGACAAAGTGGTTTTACCAGCACATGTTCGTACCGTGCAAATCCAACAGTTTGGATGATCGTACCCATAGAAAAGAAATTCCATTTAAAACTATTCAATATCCAATGCTTTTTAAAAAATCAAAACAGGCACTATATTTAAAGCTCCGACGGAAACTCCATCTCTTTTATTATCAGTTGCATGTAACAAGTGAAATAAAAATTACCGATAATTTTTGAAGAAAATCAAATCAATTTAATTCTTCAATTCAAACGTACAAAGGCAATAACTGAGGGAATGGTCAGTATTCATGTACGCAAAAAAAATACAGGCGGAACCCGAGAGAAGCTCAGAAGAACATACGATTAATGAAAAAAAAATGCTTCTTAACTCTCTTTTAAAAACGCTAATATTAACAGCGTCCCTAATTGAAATATCTAGTATATTAAAGAAGAGTAAATATATTTGAGATGTAGCAGATCGATCAGTGATTTCAGCTTAGATCCAACATCATCAAAGGAAAGTTTATTTTGATAGACAAAACACATATCGTCAAGATCTTCCCCAAAGAAAAGCGTTTGAACTGGGATAAGAAAGCCGAAAAGTGTATTCTGGTTGAACATGGTAAAAATGTAAAGGGTTATCGATTATATGACCAAGCAACCCAAAGAGTAATAGTAAGCGGATATAAACACCACTGAAGATGTCTTAGTTCCAGTCAAGGACATCATTGATAACTTGATAGAATTCCAACAGCAAACAACATTAAGTGACATTTTCCCCGATACTGTGTCAGCGCTTCAGGACCATAGTGACAGTGATTTCGAGAGGAGGAGATAATCAGTCCATTAAAAGATCTGAGAGAAAACCGAACCGCAAACTAATGAAGGATTATGTCACTCATTTTTCCAGTGACTCAATAGACGTGGATGTTAATCCTGTAAGTGTGGAAGCAGATCAAGATCAATGGAGGAAGACCATGCTTGAGGAGATGCAGTCCTTTAATGAGAATGTCTCTTGGGAACTGGTGGATGTTCCGAAAAAGTGCAATCTGATGCAGTTCAAATGCGATTTCAAATGAAAAATTTGCCAAAACATGGTGAGGAATAGGGCACGATTAGTTGTTAAAGTCTTAACTCAAAAATAGGTTTAAGATACAGAAAATCTGATGTTTAGCCTTGTTTATTTTCTAAATCTAAAGGGGGTAATGGGACATAAGTTGCTCTATATGTTGACAATTTCTACCTTTTTCAAAAAACTTGCATGAATCTGGGTCATCTAAGAACAATGTCATGAGGTGAAAATTCATCAACAAAAGGATGTAGTTACTATTGATCATGAGCGGTATATAGATCAGTTGCTAAAGAGGTTCAACACGACAGAATGCAAATCTGCTAGCTCCTGATTGAATTTAGACAGGAATATAACTTGTAGTATTGGATATCCATTCCAACAGCTTAATGAACCTTTCAGTAATGACAAAGCCAGACATTTCATATGCTGTCAGTTTTTTAAGTCAATTTAACAATTGCTTTGGACTGCAAACCATATTTTAAGGTACTTGAAGGGTACAAAGAATAGAAACTTAGTAGCTAATACGTTGATTGAGCGCTTAGATATTAGATGCCTGCCGACATCCTAAACCAGACCCTTAAACTTAAATAAACATCAGCATTTTTTAAATAATTAGGGTCAATAACATTTTGAACTAGTGAGCGTTATCATCAGTTCAAAATACCTAATAATGGTATATGTGGCGCCATCTCTTATTGCGAATAATTTTTTTTTGGTTATCTAAAATGAAAGTCAGTTTTATGACAAACACTTGATAAGGATTACATTATTTTTCAGTTGCCTTGCTCCTGGCTGATCTTTTTCCAGGTTATGGGCCCATGACCGCCTGCATTTTCTGAAAGCTTCCAAACATCGGGGATGGTAATCACTCCATTAGAAAATCTGAGAGAAAACCGCACCCAAAACTAATGGAGGACTATGTCACTTAGTTTCAAATGACTCAATTGACGTGGATGTTGATCCTGTAAGTGTGGAAGAAGCAATGCCACATCCAGATGAAGATCACTGGAGGAAGGACATGCTTAAGAAGATGCAGTCCTTTAATGAGAATGGCTGTTGGGAGTTGGTGGATGTTTCGGAAAAGTGCGGTCTCGTGCAGTTAAAATGGGTTTTCAAATGGAAAATTTGCGAAAACAAGGTGAGGTATTAGTTGCTAAAGGTTTAATCCAAAAATGTGGCATTAATTATAATGTCGCTCAACACTCTACTCTCAGATTGTTAATAGCTCCATCAGTGAATTTTTACACTAGAAATATGAAATATATCACACTGATGTTCCCACGGCTTTCTTGAATGGCATCTTAAATTAAATAAGACTATTTATGGGATAAAGCGGTCTTTAAGGGTTGAGATGGTCTTAGCAGATTTAGGATACAGAAAATCTGATGTTGAGCCTTGTTTATCTTCGAAATCTAATGTGACATATGTTGGTGTATGTTGACTATTTCTTCATTTTTCAAAGGGCTTGCAAATGAAGCTGAAATTTTAAAAAATAAATTGTAAATTAAATTTAAAATTAATGATCTGGATCATGAAAAAACAATGTCTTGGGGAGTGAGAATTCATCAACAAAAGGATGCAGTGACTATTGATCAAGAGCGGTACCTAGATTAGTTATCAGTTGCTAACGGGGTTCAACAAGACAGAATGCAAAGTTGTGGTGTGTGATTTGACTTTAGAAAAGAACATAACTTGTAGTATTGAATATCCATATCAACAGTCGATTGGCAATTTAATGTATCTTTGAGTAATCACAAAGCCAGACATTTCATATGTAATCCGTTTTTAAGTCATTTTAGTACGAGTAATTGCTCTTTGGAGGGCTGCAAAACGTGTCTTAAGGTACTTGGAGGGTCTTATTGTCTGACATTTTTGAAAGGTAATGCAGAGTAAGAGGGCTCTGTAGATTTTGACTGAGCAAACAACTCTCATGACTCTTTATTTTAAAGTATCTAACTCTGTGTTATCCTAAGGTAGCATTAAATAATCAGATAGGCAGGGTATATGGCTATTTCTGAAGCTGGCAAGGATGTCGTCTACTCGCGCAGGTTGTTGGGAAAGTTAACAGGCAAATTAATCTGCTGCATGATGACAATCAAGGAACTATAAGCTGGTACCAGACATATAGATATTCGGTAAACTTTTATAAGAAACTGGTAGTATGTTAAATTGCAGAGTAGCCACAACAACCCTACAGGGGGAGGGCTAGAGATTCAGGGCTGTTAGGGGATGTCCGCAAGGTGGGGTTTTGTCGCCCCTTCTGTGGTCCCGCCTGATGGATGGTCTCTTAGCGGTCCTCTCGGTGTGGGATGTGGAGGGACAGGTATACTCGGAAGTAATACTTATAAAAAGCAACTCGCAAAGAAGTACCTCAGACGATCTTCAAGAGGTGTTAACCGTAGTCTATGACTCGTGTAAAAGGGAAAAACTATCTGTGAACCCGCAAAAAATAACTATAGTACCGTTCACAAGGAAGGAAAGGCTGGAAAACTTAAGACCACCTTCACTCAAAGGAGAAACTATGCCATTTGCAAATACAGTGAAGTATCTGGGAATTACCCTAGATAAAACACTTAACTGGAATGCGCATCTGGATAAAATTGCCGCAAATGCCCTATGAACCTGCATACGCATTTCTGGCAAAACATGGGGCATACATCCCAAACAAATGCACTGGCTATATATTGCGGTCGTAAGACCAATGATAACATATGGAGCAGTAGCTTGGTACTCTAAGAGCTTATAGAGCTCCGCGAGAATGAAATTGTCCACCTTACAAAGACGAGCGTGTCTCGCAATTAGTGATGCCTTCGACACTGCACCCACGGCAGCGGTGCAGTGTCTTCTAAATCTACCACCTCTCCAAATAGTAATGGAGAGATAGGCCAAATGGGCTACGTATAGATTGACACAGGCGGTGATCAACAATCCGCAGGAGATCATCATGTTGCCCAACAAGATGAAAAACGCTAATGAGCGGGACAGTGTGGTGTGTCCACGATCAGATGTTATTCCTACCAAAACTAACTATTACCATGCTATGACGTCCTCCTACCAGAGAGGAACGAATGGGCAAAAGACTTGGAACATCTGAGAACAGAGAATAGTTGGTTCATTGACGGCTTCAAGACCAAGACCAATGATAGTACAGGAGCCGCTGCATGGAATAAAAATAGTAAGGTTGAGCTTAAGCGTTTCCTAGGCAAGCATGCAACTATTTTTCAGGCTGAAGTTCAAGCCATTGACATGACTGCACAGTGGCTCATCGATAGAAACTGGCAAGACAAGCCAATCAAAATATTCTCGACCAGTTAAGCGGCTTTCAAAGCTCTGACACTGATCTAGATACTGGACATACAGAACATGAAGGAAACGAAAGAGCTCATGCTCTTGCAAAGCAGGCGGCCGCAACGGCCTTCACATGGCCAGATCCAGTACTGGGAATAGCTTACAACACAGCTAAAGAAGCCCTCTACAGGTGGACCTAACCGATTCAGAGATGGCAGTGAATCTGCCACCAGGAATTAGAACTAAACAACTTCTTCAACTTGGCAGACAGCAGGTACAGGCTGTTGTAGTTGGCATGTACACTGGCCATTGTTGGCTAAGAAGCCACATGAACAAGATAGGGCTCCCGAAGAAAGGAATACCGCTTGTGCTTGGAGGACGAAGAAACAATGGAGCATTTTTTAAGCCACTGTCCAGCAATGAAAAGAACCAGACAAACAGTGTTTGGAAATTCTCAAATTACACTTGTAGATTTGAAAACTATCCACCCCAGAAAGCTATTCGATTTCATAAAAAGGATCGAGCCTCTGGCCTACTGGCACTCACAGATGTGAGCCACAATAGACCAAGGGTTACAGTGGAGGGCTCCATTTGAGCCCACTCGCGTGTACGAATACGAAATAGGAACCTTTTATAAGACTCTTAACAGCTGACAAGTTGATTGAGCGCTTAGATATTAGGACAACCAAATCTTTAAAGCCAAATAATCACTTACAATTTGTTAAAGAACTAGGATCAATAATATCGTTGTTCTGTCTAATTTTTTTTAGTTTTCTAAAATAAAAGTCAGTTGTATGACAAACACTTGATAAGGACTACATTATTTTATTTTTGCCTTGCTCTTGGCTGATCTTTTAACACACTTTTGAAGACAAAACCCTGTACAACCTCTAAATGCAGGAATCTGGAAAGAAGCCTAGTTATATGTTATATGTTGAAACTAAATTTGTGTCAGTTGTTTATTATGCTGGGGTAATATTTTACTATAGAACAGTAATTTAAGACGAAAGGTCAATCGCGAAATTTAATACAGAAGGAACATGTAAGTAATAAAATTAAAAGTAGGTCGGAAATACATTGGAATGTGATGGAGGCAGTAATTGATTAATATTTACAGTTAAATATATCACGAGAAGAGTCGTTTTGAAAGTAAAATATGCCACCTACATTTTCATGGGTCTAAGAATTTTACATTCGGCATTTGTTCCAAAAAAACAATTCTTAAATAATTGATCGATAAGAAAATTCTTCGAGAAAATGCCTGCAAATATATATTTAAAGAGGAATGTATCGAAAATAATAAAAGTATAAAAATGCACTAATAAATAAATAGTTGTGTCGCCATCTGAAATAGCAGCTTTTATCCAATAGGTATCATCTACTATATTTTTAAGCAAATATCCGAGATAAGATTGATTTTTATGGGTTCGGTGTGCTAGATGAAGCGATAAATACTCGGATAAACATAATGTGTTTTTCGTAACCACATCTCTTTCGAAACGGTGTTAGTAGTAATCGCTAAATCGTTTTATGTGGGCCTTGATAAGAAGATTAGCTAGCACCTTGTTTGTTGTTTAGAAGCGGCAAAACAACCGTGCAGCCTGGATTTTAATTTTTTATTTGAGAACTCCATATATGTTTTTGCTGTTCGTTTCTCAAGATGCGAAAACTGATGCCTTTTTACGCTTGCCAATATTTTACATCAAAACTTAAATTAAAAAAAAAATTAAAACTTTTAGAAGCAGTGGCGTAGCACGAATAGAGAGTTCATTTTTGAAAATAAATACTGATTGTATTTCTTAGGAATGTATTATTTTAACAGCATTGGCTTGAGCAAATAAAATGTATCTACAACCATTAAATAATAGACCCATAAATGTTATGAAAGTAAGAGCATTATGCTATGTCTAATACAACAAGGGCAATTAAAATTACTCATAAAGCAACAATTGATGATTTTAACACTCGCGGCAAGCGACTAACCCAAACTAATCCAACCTAAGGAAAACGCCGATATTAACGTATAGGAGAAAAGAGAAAAAGCTAATGCCAGGGCTAAAAAAGATAAGAAACAAACTGAAGCTATTGTTGAAATGAAAAAGTTGAGTATGAGTAGAAAACTAAAGAAGTGAAAGCAAATGCAAACTAAGATAAAGCAGTAGTTGAACCTAAATTAGACAATACTGAGGCTAAGGGTATAAGTTAAGAAGAAACAGAAAGAAGCTGAGGTTGTGTCTAAAATAAAAGCCGATGGTGAGAAAAAGAAATAACTTGAATTTGAAAAAGAACAGAAAGAAGCTCAGTTCAACGTTAAAAAAAAGAAAATGAGAAATCCGAAGCTAGTTAAATTGGAGAAAGATGAGGCTAAAAATATAGCTAACAAATCGAGCCTAAAGTTAAAAAAGCAAAGGAAGAATCTGAGATGGCTGTGAAAATATCTAAAGAGAAAAGTAAACTAGCTGACGTGACTGTAATTAAAAAGAAGAACAAAGAGGCTAGAGCAAAGATAGAAAATGAAACTGGCTTTAAAAAGGATGAAACCAAAGGTAATTCATTTGATGATTTGTAACACATTTCAACTTAATTATTTTTAGAACATATTGCTCATATTCCCGAATACAAATCAGATGTGAAAGTGGACACAAAAATATATAATGAAATGTTCGAAAAGGAAAGATATCGAGAGAAGCTTCAAAGAGAAAGATAGTTTCAACATGGATGAAGATCTTTTTAAACCGACAAATTATCATGGACAAAAATAGAGCAGTATGTTAACCAAATAATTATACGTGTATGGCCTATATTATACATTCGTTAAATAGTATATTATTATCTAAAACCATTTAATAATATACGTGTATAATACTTATGGTCGTAAGAGCATAATGTATGCATAATACAATGTTACATTGATGATTACTCATAAATAAAAGAACAGATGTAATTATGAATTCACAATAGCAATCCGAAAGCCACTACTATGGAAACAAGAATTATCAACATAGTTATGTGTTGACGTCTCGGTTGAAGTAAATGTCAAAATTTCGCTATTTATTTGAGTATTTTGTGTGTTAAACTCCCTCGCCGTAAGCGGCTCGAATAATAGTCATCCTCGTTTATTATGGCATACATTATACGCTCGTCAAATAATATACTCTTATCTACAACTATTTAATAACAGACGCGTAATGCTTATGATAGTAAGAGCATCATGTTATGCATAATACAATATGTGCCATTGAAGTTACTCATAAAACAACGAGTGTAATTATGAATTCGTAATAGTCAATTCGAGAGTCACTACTATGGAAACGAGAAACGTCAGCATAGGTATGTGTTGAGATAAATGTTAAAATTTCGCTTTCTACTTGAGTATTTTGCGTGTTTAAGGAAGGTTGTAGATAAAGTGTAGTATCTGACTTGCGTATAATTAACCATAATACACTCTGGCCATAACACTTGCCACAGGCGACTCGTATAATGGTCATACTCATTTATTATGGTATATATTATAAGCTCATCAAATAATATACTATTACTATTATTTACAACTATTTAACAATAGACGCATAATGCTTATGATAATAGGAGCATTATGTTATGCATGATACAACACGTGCAATTATTATAGTTACTCATAAAACAACAAGTGCAATTATGAATTCATTAGTCAATTCGAAAGCCACTACTATGGAAATGAGAAACGTCAGCATAGGTATGTGTTGAGGTAAATGTTAAAATTTCGCTTTCTGCTTGAGTATTTTGTGTTTAAGAAAGGTTGTAGATAATGTATAGTATCTGACTTACGTATAATTAACCATAATACACTCGATTATACACTCGCCACAGGCGACTCGTATAATAATCATCCTCGTTTATTAGGGCATGCATTATACGCTCGTCAAATAATATACTACTATTTACAACTATTTAATAATAGACGCATAATGCTTATGATAGTAAGAGCATTATGTAATGCATAATACAACGTGTGCAATTATAGTTATTCATAAAACAAGTGTAATTATGAATTCGTAATAGTCAATTCGAGAGCCACTACTAAACATTGCCACTACTATGGAGACGAGAAACGTCAGCATTAATAGTTATGTGTTGAGGTAAATGTTAAAATGTCGCTTTCTACTTGAGTATGTTGTGTGTTGGAAGGTTCTAGATAAGGTGTAGTATCTGCCTTGCGTATAATTAACTCTGACTTGCGTATAATTAACCAAATACACTCTGGCGATTATAACACTCGCCACAGGTGGCTTGTATAATAATCATCCTATTAAGGCCTACATTATACGCTCGTATAATAATGTACTATTATCTACCACCATTTAATAATAGCCGCATAATGCTTATGATAGTAAGGGCATTATGCCAAACATAATACAGCATGGATGCTCATAAAACAAGTGAAATTATGAATTCGTAGTAGAGTCAATCCGAGAGCCATTACTATAGAAACGAGAAATGTCAACATAGGTAAGTGTTGATGTCTCGGTCGACATAAATGTCAAAATTTCACATTCTAGTTAAACATTTTGTGTGTTTAAGGATGGTTGTAGATACAGTATAGTATCTGACTTGCGTATAATTAACCATAATACACCCTGGCGATTATAACACTCAACGCAAGCGTCTCGTATAACAATCATTTTCGTTTGCGCTCATTAAATAATATATCATTAATAAATTAATAAATAATAAGCTAACCTCTGCAGTCATTCTAGTAATTTTGAAGCAAAACCTCCATCTGTCAATACAGTGGCCTCCACCTTCACTATGCAGTTCCAAAGTAATTGCATATCATTTTTATAGTCCAGCAACATATCATTATCATCATTGTATGTACTTTGAATGTAAGATTGCTATTTAGTATTTTCTGAGATGAGTGACTGTGTGTCTGCGTGATAGATTTTAAAGTGCTATTTTCCGACGTTTTATAAAAAAATTATGTAAGTTTATATTCTTGCTTAATTTACTATCAGATCAGTATACTTGCAGGCTTTATCATGAGAATGGTTAGGGCTTCTTGTCTAATGCTAAGATCACACGCCCAAACGTAAAAAGAAAATAATAAATAAGAGATTCAAGAACAGAACATTCAATTTTAAAAATATTTATCAGTTCCCCAAAATATTATCTATTACAACGAACAAAAGAGTTCTGTTTGTTGATATTATAAACAGTGCAGTGTTCAGATCTATTCCTGAAAAGACTGGTTTTAGTGCCAATGATTGTCATGGTCCAGACATCAAATGGTTTAGCGACACTTTAAGGGAGAAAAGGGGGGTACCGACTCTGTTGACTGGAAATTTAGCATGAGCAAATACACCCTGGCTGGGTGGAGGTCAAAACAGGCTATTTAGGAATGAGAATCGTGAGAGCATACGGGAGCACATGACGACTTATAAATAATTCAAATAATGTAATTGGGGCTTCTGGGCAAATTATTCTTAGACCTCGTAAAAAGAGTCAAACATGAGTTCTGACAGAGTATGCTACTTATTCTAGCGATTACTACTTGACCTTACTTGACCCGGTCGAACTTCTTCGATTTGGGTTTAGGGACATATACTACACTGAAGTTAGATATACAACATTTGGCTTAAAAAACTCGAATAGTAGAGATCTTTATGGAATTAACACGAAGAGACTTAAACGTGTTGCTAACTTGACTGTGTATCGTGTTACTGATTTGCTGAACATCGGTTTAAGTGAAAACGTTTTTCCTTCTGTTTTCAAGGCACCCTGAGTGGTTCTGGCCTGCAAAGGCATTTGGAAGAGCTCTAAAGTCTAAAATATGCCGGCATTGTCAAGAACATTATTGGCTAAACAAGCAGCAGTTTGGTTTTAGGAGTGGTATGTCGATTATGGCTATTATTATATTAATATCAAAGATACTGATGCTTTCAATGAGGGTCCTCATTCGGCGGCTTTGTTCTGCGATTTGTCAAGGGTTTGTGTCGCTTCGGGTGCTCTTATTGAAAAGCTAAAATTTTATAACTTTGATCTATACAGTCTTGAACTGCTGCGGTCGTATATGTTGGATCGTCGCGTCACCCCTGTCACCAGCTGGTCTTAAGACCAATTAGCCATGGTGTGCCATAGGGTCAGTTCTGGGTGCTCTACCGCTCATTATTTACAGCAATGCTTTACCATTTTGTCATCGTGGCGTAGACTTACTTCATACGGTTTACTGATGATACGACTGCCTTGGCTCTTAAAAACCTGAATTTGTTAAATGATGGTGGAGGCACAGTCAAAGGCTTTCGACTGGTTTTCTGCATATCAACTGAGCCTGAAGGCCAGTAAGACTAGAATAGTGTGTTTTATCTTAAGCAATTCAGTTGATGTAACTGGCAATCCATAATTTGTTAGATTCTTGGGTATTCACTGGGATCAGAAATAATTCTGACCCCACGATGTTGATTCCCTTTCTTCCAGGCTCTCCTCGGGTCCATAATTATTGAGAAATCTAGTCAGCCCAATCTCCGGGCCTACTTTAATATCAGCTTCATATGCTTTGATCTAGGCATCTCAGCATTGTTGGTCTGAGGACATGGTTTTAGTCGATCCTTCGATCTATAGTGGAAAGCTATGCATGCTAGTTTGAAGATGCCGTACAAGGTTGACTGCAAGGATGGTTTTGTGCAGCTGAGGGTAATTAATGACTGTTACCTGTATGTATCTCTATCAGTGCTTACTGTTTTAAAAAAGTAATTTTGGTGAATATGACTTCCACGAAGTACAAAATGCACGGGCATAATACTCGTCCTAGTAGAGATATCTTGATTGACTTCCACAGAATAGCCCTAGGTGAGCTTTTTAATAGTCTTCCACTCTGTGCAAGGGAAATGCCGTTATCAGTCTTCAAGAAAAAAAAAATTAATCATTTTTAATTGAAATGTATTTTTATTATTTGGAAGAATTTTAAAATGACGATTTTGCAGACTTTAGCTGAGTCTGTTTTCGATACATTAGCGTATTTTAATGTAATTTATTGTATTTTGTACTGCGGTCACTTGTAGGTTGATTTAGTCAATTATTTTAAACTAATGTATCAATGTGTATTTAGTGTTCTTGAACATATGATTTGTGTAAGCTTATTTTGTGACAGCATCAATAAAATTACTTTATTTTATCTACCGTTACCACTTTGTTAACATGTAAGTACCTACAAAGCTTATTTTCCAGTTTATTTCATTAAATGGGCTATAATCAGGCCGCATGCTTAAACCGACATCGACGGTAACAAATAAATCTGAGAGTTATGAGTCTCATAAAAGAATAAAACTTATTCAAACCCATAATTTTGTAATCGCATAGATCTGATGAAGGTTACGATGAAAATTATTATATGTAGTTATATCTGATACCTGCTAGATAGATATTTCAAGATTAACGGCCTAGTTTTTACGACTGTTAGTATTTTCGAGTTAATACACTTTACATCTAAAATTAACTTAGTCGTCAGCTGATCCTAGCGAGCCGGTACTAGATCACACTTCGGATGATTCTTCCCGTTTAACTAAAAATAGAATCACCGATAAGCATATTTTGGCAAACGCCTGATCTGATCGCTCGCGCTCGCTGCTGTTTACGAATTTCGCCTTTATTTTGAAATTTTGTTTATAAATTCGGTTAGATTTCATGGAAATTTTCACTTAAATTATACTAGACAGAAGAAGATAAAGGCGTCCGGTTCGTATTTTTTAAATGATACTTCAACTTGCTGAAATTCGAAGGAAGTTTAGCATCTTAATCATCTAAATTAGATCAATTTGTATGCAAGCTGAGGAGGGCACCCTGGTTGCTTTATAACCATGAAATGCACAAATCCTTGCCGAAGTGCGACATAGCGCATGACACTCGAAGAAGAAGAAAGGATGTTTAGGAAAATTATTTACTGATATGTCTAGTTAATAATAAAAGATTGGCTTGCACTCTCTAAGATGTGCGCTCTGACCAACGGATCTCCACGAAACATTAATTTAGTCAGGGCTTAAGGCGCGAGTACTTGTCAGCGGCTATTTTTAGCACAATGCAAAATTGCAACTTGACTAAATGTTTATAACCTGCCCACCGCACCGGCTGATTTAAATTTAATCTTTACCCACTATAAAACGTTGCTGCAACCCGTGGGTTCTCGTGGCTTACCTTTAATTTGCTAAATTATTCTTAATGCAGACAAAAATAACTCACTTAATACTAAAGAATACTCTAACCGGTGCTCTAAGCACTGGCATTGAGGATATTTTGGTGTTGCCTAATCCATAATTAATAACAATCACAAAGAAGACAAATTATGCAGTGCGAGCCACTAGTGATGGTGGCAAAAGTATTGTACTTAGGATTGTACAACTTTACTTGTTCAGCAAGTTGATCAGAGTTAGTTAAACTCTTAAATAGCAAGTAAACCATTATATTCAGTCGATGCCTGCGAGATTGCATTATTATTGGATAGACCACACCACTCAACGAGCGGTACGTGTGTGGAGATGACAGTTCATTCCACAGCGAGGCCTTCCTCCAGAAAAAGGAGACCCCTAACAACGATGTACCAGGTGTTCACAACTGAACCTTATGTTGATAAGCAGCTTGCAACTTGTGTCTAATGGGCGCAATCATAAGTGCAAGCTCGTTCGAACACCTTCCGTAGTAATATCGATAGTAAAGAGTTGGGTCCGCCACTTTTCTTCGATGTTCAAGGCTATCAAGGTTTATAGTCAACTCTGGGTCATCTTCAAGACGGACTGCTCTCCTCTGTATGGTGTCCAATATCTGTTGTTTGGGTGCCGAGCTCCATACATGGGAACAGTATTCCAGAGATGGTCCTTCTTATCTGGGCCTTATAGTTGATGTGATTTATACAACTTTTTTGCTCTAAAGAGTGCTCCTGGCGTTTGTGCTTCTGCCTTTGCGATTTTGGTATGCACCAATATCAACATGTTTACTCACAAAAGAAAGTATACTTGCTTTAATTATTATTTGTTGTTTGGGTTAGTTTGGGTTAGTTTCTTTGACCATTTTAAGCCATAGAATGGACCATTTTGGATCGTTTTATTCGAAAAATATCGCACAAAATATTTACAAGAGCTCTTCAGAAAATGCTGAACATACGGAGATAATTTATGACATTTTAAAGTATGCTCAAAAAACCACTTGCTGGAAAATTCCACACATTCTACAAGTATAAACTCGTTGCAAAAAGCTTTTGCTCTTCGACCAACATATCAAGGCAGATTGCCCATAAAACCGCCAAAGCTGAGTGAATTCAGTCATAAAAAACATTGCGGCACCTTCGCGAAGTGGATTGCTTACGGATTCGGTTAATACTTTCGGTTAAAAATAGAATTTTTGCGCACGTAAAAACAGCATGATCCTCATCAACATTTTTTAATCGTCCTCTAAAAACATGAAATTTTCGGCGTACGTAACTGGTTTTACTTTTCAAGGGGATCCAGGTCTGGGAGGTGTTTATATCTGCGCCTACACGGGTCTTCTTCTTATTCGATCCATTTACTAGGTATGTATTGTTCTTTTTGGGCAAAAAATAATCATTTGTTTAAACGCTTCGGCTAGGGAGAATAGGGAGTTTTCGTTGCTTACAAAATGCGATTTCGATTAACGCTAATTGACAACTTTGACATTTGAATTTCGTTTGTCGTATATCGTAACCGCTAAAGTACGGTATTGTACGGACGATAGGCATAGCCGTTAACAAAGCGAAAGGCATGCGCAGTAGTAGACTAACCTCATTTTAATTATTGTCAGAGACTATAAAAAAAGAAAGAATTTTTCGTGTACTATGGGTATAAACAATGTTAACTTTAAACCTAAACATGCTCTGAGAGTTCTTCCAAATTGAAAGCCATATGGATTCCTGCTCAGTTTCCAATAACGTTTTGCCCATTCCCATGATTAAAGATATTTAATATAAATATATCTTCTAAGTCACTGTCACTATCAGAGAATTCTAAAACAGCAATGTCCAATAATTCATTCGTATTTATCAGTCCTTATTGTTACTCATACTAACACAACTGGGTGCAACTTGCGCAACATAGAAATTCATGGCGGCGTATGGAGGAGGCTTATGTCATGTCCAGCAGTAGACACGAGAAGCTGGATGATGATGATGATTGTTACTCATACTCATTACCAAGATCCATAAAATAATCCTGTGATGATCATACTGTCAATTAACCGCATAGATTGATTAACCGTCAACTGTCCTTTTTTTCAATTGTGTTTCTTGTATCGAAAAGTGTATTTAGAACTGTCAAATAGTGGCTGATTTAACGTATAAGTTAGGGTTATCGGTCGAGTTTGATTTGGTTGTCGAAATCTGTCTAATTTCCTTTGATATGACTCAAAACAAAAGTAATCAAACTGTCTCTAAGAGTTGTCTAGGGAATTACCGGGAGATTTTATAGAGAAATTATAATTAACAATTTAAACCCGACTTTTATAACTTTAAGAATATATACCGTCAAATGGGGTGAAATTGACTTTGATTACTATTTCCAAGTGATCGCATGCTGGATCGTTGCTGTTAAACTTGTTTGTTTTTAGTGTACCAGCTGTTTGAAACGATAAATGGATTTAATCAGAATCTCGTCCTTGTGATGGTCGGGCCAAGGTACCCGATTTATGTTAAGAAATGATTCAACAATTTGTTTAAAACAATGATAAATACAAATTTTAATTTAATTTTAATCGTTCAAAAAGTAAATATTAGAAAAGTCACTTACCCTCGGACTATAATTCCAATAATCGGCAGGAAATTCAAAGTTCACTAGACTCGGTTTTAAGCGCTGACTATTCCACCACTTAGTTAAGCATTCATGCAGATTCCCCCCGAAAAACCTTGCTCTAAAAAGAACTTCATTGGTCAGGGCGGGCGGTTCTAATTTCTCGTCCAGCGAATTAAAATTAAAGAAAGACGATATTACCTTGTAAGGAGAACATTTCTTGAACTTTGAACACGCGTAAGCCAAAGCTAGGTATGGAAGAATACCAAAAACCGTGTTTGCGCCGAAATCAGGGCAAGTTACGTAATATCACGCGTTTATTAGGTGTACGGAGATTCTGGAATTTTTCTGGGGGACAAAACGCGTTAAAAATCTGGCTATAAAAGCATGACGATATCGAATAAAAAGCAGTCTTATTCCAATTAACAATTGCAGTCGGTCCTTATGGGCAAATTCAAAATTTTATATCAGGTGTCGCGGGTCGCTATGCCGAATTTTATTTAAAAAGTTTAAAAAGTTAAATTAATAATTTTGTAGTCGATAATATGGTCTTAGTTGTGACCAAAACCAAAAGCAGTGCCTTTCAGTTTAAGGGCTCGTGGAAATAACTAAGTAAATAAGTACATTCATGTCGTCGTCGTCGGTTCAAAAAGTAGTGTAAAGAGACGTTGGTGGATCTTCGTCATTCGTCGAGGGATAAGATGGTCAAACACGAGCAATGGGAGCAACGACAGCAGGTTCCGAGTTAACATTAAAGATAGACAGTAAGTTTAGTTTTAAGTCATAATGTGTAAAGTGCTTGTATATTTGAAAACATTTATAGTTGTATGTTTCCAAGAAATTCATGAGTTTGTCAGTAAAACATTCAGTGCTCGAGTTCGACAGTAAATTTAATAATGTGTAGATTGCTTGTATATTTGAAAAGTTATCGTTGCCAGTTGGCAAGAAATTCATGAGTTTTTCAGTAAAACATTTCAGTACTCGAGTTAGACAGTAAATTCTAGATTTAAATCAACATGTGTAGATTGCTTGTATATTGGAAAATCTTTAGCGTTGCCGGTTGGCAAGAAATTCATGAGTGTTTCAGTAAAACAATTATGTGCTAAAATTAGATAGTAAGTTTAAGTTAAATGATGAGTCGTAGAGTGCCTGTATATTGGGAAACATTTGTTTTTGTAGTATTCGAACATTAAAAGAGTATCGCATTAAATAATTAGTGTTATCATACTTCCTATTTTATTTAATTAATTCATTGCGGACAAGAATATCGCTGATTTAAATTATTTTATTATTCCATAATTTTTGACTGGCTAGGAAAATATAATATTCTAGGAAAGTTGCTACACTGAAAAAAATGCACAGTGTCTAACTAATAATACCAGTGTCATATTCATTTAATGTGGTGTAAGTTCTGATTGTCTGACGGTGTAGATACGAGGTCATATTAAAAAAATGAGCGAATAAATTTAGCCACTATAATAAAAAGCTCCCTTTCAATTATTTTATTAAAACATCACTGATGTGGCTTATATTCATTTAATTATATTTAATATACCTGAGAAGAGAAAGCAAGTACTGGTAAGAGGCATAAAGTAGGGTTTTCAACTAGGTAGCGAAATATGGGTGATTGCCCAAGTGTAAAGGAAATTATTTTACGTCGAAATTAGGGCGTCAACACACTGGTACTGCGAACCCGGGTTATAGATAACGAACCGGAGGTGAAGACAAGGCCGAAATTAAAGTGAGTAAATGGAATAGGGTAAATCGGCATTCGTTACATCCTCTTAGAACTTTGTGCTTAACTCAAATATATGAGATGTAATGAATTTTTCTATTCACACATACTATTCTACACGTGCTAATGCTCTACCCTCGATTAGTTTCAGTATGAATATTTTGATTGTTGGCGGTTGAGTTTAAATAATACGTTATGCTCCGTGGGGACAAATTGATCAAATTGATGATAGTATGGGGATGAAATTGATCAGATGTCAGAGTCAGGAGAATATGGATCTCCTCTTAATATAACTGACTTGAGATATATAGCAAACACTACTTGAATCTCCAAGATTTAGAGATAATCTTCCTGGTCCCGATTAGGTGTATTCACCATTGAAAGGGCACAATAATGAAGTTCTAAAATGCTTGCTCCAAAACATCAAGACAGCTCCTGCAGAGGTTTCGAGGGACAGACTAATTGAATATTACACTAATATGAAAATAAGCGTGGATAATGTTCCTGCGAGCCGCATCTACAACTATGATGAGTCAAATTTAGTCGACGACTCTCGGCGTAAAAAACCTACTTATCACCGGGTAGTGAAATACCCCGACAGAGTCTGCAATTTCACAAAATCGGCCACTTCTATTATAATGTGTGGATCTGCAACTGGAGGCTTGTTGCCTCTATATGGGGGTCTATTGTACAGAAAAAATGTGGGCTGAATGGGCCTAAGATATCTCCTCGCTGAACTGATAAATGCTAGGCAGACGGCACTCGTTATAACAGTCATGGGTGGATGGATGCGAGAATCTTTACCAATTGGTTTAAATTGAGCTTTTTGTCTCACGCTAAACGCAAAAAAAAACAATTGGGAATAATTTAGCATCATATTTCATGGAAAAAGTGATAAAACTATGCGAGGAGAATGATATCCTGCTTACCGAAAAATGCTGCACATCTGTGTAACCTTTACATGTAGTGTTTTTCAGGCCATTCAAAATATCGTCGAGAACTCAATATGAGGTGTAGTACCTTAATCCACCAAGCAACTGATGTAGCTGTCAGGAAATGAGAGAACTGAGAGCAGGAAATGACCAATCAATTGGGTACAAAAGGCGCAAAGGCTCCATTTTACGGAGCAACCTCGTTCTGTGGAAGAGGACACTGATCGGGTGAGGAGGTAGGAAATATCCAAGTGGAGAGATCCTCAAGGATAAAAACAGACGAAAAGATTCGTTTTGTACCCGCCCAATTCACTTGAAAACTGCTGGCTGGGCTCTGCAAAAATCAACTTAGGCTAATGATGAGCCATTACACACACCAGATTTCTAAACCTTATATAAGAATACTGGCAATTACAGCTAAATGCAGATATGATGACACAAAAGATCTTTCAGGTAGCTCGAGGCAACGAAAACTGCTTGTGGGAGTCTTAAAATTTAAAAATTAGGCACCACAAAGACACTTTTATAACGCAAATGCAAAATTTTATATTTCGAACTTGGTTATTATTTCCAACATGCGTGCTGCAAAATAGTTCTGCTCATTAGAGTTCAATGCCTTAATCCAGATTTTGCAATGCGCCATACGTTATATAATAAATATGAAAAAAGTACTTACCAGTCACATAGTGCAGCAAAAGAGCACAGATCGGATAGATGGCAGGGCTGTAGACGATGTCAGGGCAGGCGTAGCCCAGCACGCTCACGACGCGATCTGCGCACGCGCGACCCGACCTTGTCAGATGGTAGGCATGACAACGCGACGGCTCGACGAATGGCGGTAGCCCGACGGGCCGTTCGGGCAGTTCGGCCGAACCGAAGACCTGAACGACCATGTCCCAGTAGAAGCCATCGCCCGAAACACCGCCCGCTCTCGCGTGCTGCGTACAAAGTAAGAGCCATAGTTCTCTGCAAAGAAAAATACATTTCACAATTCAATTAATTGATTTATTTTTTGCTATGAACAGATCCAGCTGAACTAAACGAATAATATTAATTTAAAATTCAAATAAAATTAGAATTAAGTGTACGTAAAAATAAGTAGGTAGCTACCAGCATGCATACCCTAATTTCCGAACGCACACAGCCAATCAGAATCGAAACGTTTGTTTACTATTTTAGAATGTCTAATGCTTCACTTCACACATGGCTCTACGCTTGCTTCGCTTGCTAACTAAGCTAACCCAAACTAACCCAATGCATGCCCAAAATGGAAAAAAAAATACAAACATAACCTTAAAAAAATAAAAAAAACACCGACGGGAATCGAACTCGGGCCGCCGTATTACAGGCAAAAGATCTGACCACAGCAACACCAGAGTAGTTGAAAGCAATTCATTGCACCCTAAAGACATGGGGTAGCTTTTCAAATTTGGCCACGTTTTCAGCGATACCGGCGCATTCTGATTGGCTGTGTGTGTTCGGAAATTAGGGTATGCTGGTAGCTACCTAGTTATCGCATGGGATGAAGGAGCAAGCAGGCTTATCAACTTATATTATTATATTTCCAGATTGTTTGGAAAACGATAGTTACGCTTATTCATAAAAACGGTGACATCAGTTCCAGAAAATTATAGACCAATATTTCTATTGCCAATATTATCAAAATTTTTAGAAAAAGGCATGGCAATTAAAAATTTTTGAAACAAACCGTCTTTTTAGTAATTGTCAGTTTTAGAACAGATAAAAATACCCCCTTGGGCATTCTGAACCTTGTTTCTGGCATTTTGGAGGCGTTTCATCAGCTGCTGTTTGACACAGTCTTACTCTGCGACCTGAGCAAGGCTTTCGATAGTGTCGACCATGATACTCCCGCGAAAGCCGTTTGATTACTTTCTAATCTATATAACTTCCCGCTTGTTAAACGCTAGCCAGATATAGGCTTTTTGCTGATGCAATAGTCTCTTTCCTTGCTGACACTGTGGACAGTTCATTGGGGGGTCATTGGCGACACAGGGCAGAGCTAAAGAATGATTTTGCTCAAATACACTTCTACTGAATTATGACAAGAGAAAAATAATGGTATTTTCTATGAGAGCCTTGATAGATGGGGTAAAAGATCATCCAGAAGTTAAATTCTTGTGTGTTACCTTGGATCACAGGTTTCAGTGAAGCCAGTAGATTTGGTGAGATGGCGAAGAAACTGAATACAAGTTTGTATGATTTGAGAAATCCTTCAAAACGTGTCTCAGCTGACGTATTAAGAACTCCTACTTTGTCATTTCCCGCATACAGCGTAAAGCTATTCGTTTCATATAGGGAGAACTGCAAACACATGTGTTCAAGCCATAGATTGCTCACTGTACCACATGTATTTATACTGGAATGTTTGCTACTTGTTAAGCAGAAAGGGGATCTGTATCAGGCATTCAGGCACATGAGGATGTTCATAACTACTTATTGGTACCTGCATCTAGCGAATTCTAGCAGTTGAGACGGTGTCAGGAAACTGGACTATGGACTTTTATAATGCACAACTGTTGGTGCTAAAAGCTCTACCAGTACCAAAGTTTAAAAAGGGTGTCAAGCATTGGTTAATAGCGATTATTTTCTATTCATTTGATACATTTTTTTGACATAATATACTCTTTTAATGTAAAGCTGTTATAATGTGTAAGTTTCCATAACTGGAATACGAACAAGAATGTGTTTTATTGTTCTACACACTAATAATAATTATAATTGGCAGAAGTTGAGAGAAGGTTAATTTAACGTTGACAACAACAGTTAAGCACCGTGCAACCTATCTCTACCTTAAATACTTTATTTATATAATTATTTCTATAAGTATAAGTAAAACTCCAAAAAGTGAGAAATGGATATTTATCTGTATTCTCCGACCTCTTTCCCATAGGCAGTAGGGGAACATCGCTTAAAAGTAATCCAAACGATGGTTTTGTACCAAAATAATATTTATTTATGTATTGTACTTACCTTCTAATCGGATGATTGGCAGGCCACGCATTCGCCCTTAAAAGTTGTTTGATCTCCTGTACCTTCCCAGCTTGCAATAGGGTGCGCACATCCCCCACAGGTCGCAGGGGGCGCGTCGTGGGGCTGGGCGGCACGCTGACCACGCCCGTCGAATCAACGAGGCCCGTAAAAGGGGGCGCGGTAGCAGCGGCGCCGTTGGGTGACCCGGGAATAGTGGCGGGGCCAGCCACCCCGTCAGCGATCAGCATGGTAGGAGAGAAGGCGGGCGTAGCCTGCGACGATGTCGATTGGCCTATGTTAGGTCTTGGAACATCGTGGGGTCACCTGAAAATTTATTTAAAAAATTATCAACATTTTAACGTATTTTTCCCGGCTAGGTCGGTGGTAATTTGAAGACAAATGCTATTTTCAATTACCCTTTGTACACATCTTAGGTGATATAAAGGGGTCTTGTACATAATGATTCTCGTAATTATTATAATATATTTCTTTTTTGTCCAACTTCGACATAGATAACCGTAGCTACAGAACGAACATGCCTTTACTAAACTGAAGTTTAATATATTTTACTAGCTAGGTAAAACCTACAATAAAATGTACCTATGACTATTACGCAAGCGCCAACTTACTCCTGTCAGCCCCACTCCTAACACTGCCCGGCTGCGTATTACCATTGTTTACTATTATACAGAGCAACTGTGCTCCGAAGCGCAGTAAATAATGGCTTAGCAAATACGCGTATTTTAGATTACCAATGCTTACTGCAATTCAGCGCATCGCGCTGCAATAGAAAATTATGTATACTGTATTTAGCAAGATTTCTACAACGCCTCGGTGGCATAGTAGACAGAGTGCTTGCCTGTCATTCCTGCGCTGCGGGTTCGATTCCCGTCGGTCGCGACAGATGTGTTGTTTATTGCTTTTTATTAATTCGCCTTTTTCTTAATTTTGGGTTAGTTTTGGTTAGCACTTGGTTGGTTCTTTTTGATAGGAGCCCCCGTAGCGAGTGAAGCGAGCGGAGGGCCATGCAAAGCCATAATACCTTTATACTGCGATTCAGAGTATTACGATTTGGGCGATGTGCTGAATTGCAGTAAACATTGGTAATCTAAAATACGCGTATTTGCTAAGCCATTCTTTACTGCGCTTCGGAGCACAGTTGCTCTGTATAATAGTAAACAATGGTAATACGTTGCCCGGCTTGATCATGCGCAGTTGTTATCGTTTCAATTTTAAACATTATGGGAATGCGATGCTGGCGGTAGGTATTTGAATTATGGAATGGAAATAGAGTTGGTGTCAATGAGAATCAAGAAATGGTCGGATTTAACTTGCTTCCCTTGGTGCAAATAACGACGAGTTTGTAGTCGTTGGGTCGGAACGGGTCTCCCCTACTTTAACTGTGCGAGAACTACAAGCGTAGATTTGAATTCGGTGCGGTTACTTGACTTGATCAATGGCGCATCCACGGTGGTAGCAAGGGGCCAGGCCATGGCACCTTCCATGCCATCGGGACGCAGGGGCGTAGCTACCGCGGGGTCCCCGAACTAGAGGGCCCCGCAACCGTATCTGAAAAACGTTTATCCACATCCACCACTAGTAAAATCATTACATTTATCAATTGTAGTCTACATCTTACTTCTAATATTAAAAATAATTAGAAAATCCAATTCCTAATGAATAAATAATACAATTCCCATCCACAGCCCTAAATTTAATTGTCTCACGCCTCGGGAAAATACAGAATTATCGTATGCGTGTCGTTGTGTAGGTAAGTTCTGTTTTTTCGTTTAAACTTCAATTATTATTAACTGCGCCACACTCATACTGAGGTCAGTAGCCATATTCATTGGTGTTTGATATATGATATATTAAGTGTTGTGATTTACGGAATTATGAGCGAGAGAAATAGAGTTTACTCGAGAGTGGTGCGATAAAAAGGAAAGCCAAAGAAAAGAGAGCTGATGCTGAAGCTTTGCTGATACTTTCTCTAATACATTCGCTAAATTTAACGTGGTTCTTATGAAAAGTGACAAAAATATAAACCTTAAAGTAAAACTTCAATAATGATTCGTAAAATCCGCTTCGTCCGCTCGTGGAAGGCGTGTTTTTGTAACGAATTTAACTTCTGGGTAAAAATTGAGCGTGGCACCCCCAAAATTTTGCCTCCGGCGGCACCTGCGGGGCCCCTTCAGACAGTTTGGTACAGGGATCACTCAGGTATAGATACACTGTCGAGACGACTATCAAAAATTGCCAATACCGTCGGTAGCTATGAAAATGAAGTATCATGATAAGGTCCATTGATAGTAGCTATATGCATTAAAATATTGAAGTAGCAAATATAGATTGAGTGCAGCTAAAAGAATCCTGAATCTCATTATTTAGCTAATCCCAAATTAGCCCCCCCCCCCCCCCCAACACAATTGAATGCGTCACTGCGCAAACGGTCGAAACAGTAGATAAGTTACAGGCCTACAATTAATTTAGTCATTTTCACGAGTAATACAAGCCTAAATCCCCATGATTTCCATCTGTGTTTCACTTCCGGTTTCAGGTGCATGGAGTCCAAGACTTATTTCTATGTACTATATATGTAAAGCTAAATATAGATTATTTACGTTATTTCCCTCAGAAGTTCGTATTTGATACACTTAAAGATTATAGCGAAAACCACAGGGCAAATTAACCCAGTGGTATTCCAATTTTGGCATTGATTATACTTTTCTGCATCGATAATTTTACTAATATCGATACTAACGTAACTAACGCTCCCTTCTAATATTTTGTTAGTAATTAAATACCATAAAGCAAATTTATGCTGTGGATAAATCACAAAAACTTGTATTTAAGCAAAAACCAAGGCAAAAACTTAAGTTGACTGCTCCTTCTTCAAATTTGTCTTCAAAACATGGAAGTTTTTGTGATATAACCTCTTATAAACTTTTTTTTAGTTTAGCAACATTTATTTTCAAATTAGAGTAACAATTATTAGTACAAGAATCGATAATTTTGTGTTTCGATACAAGTTCGTATCGATACGAGCTAACTCTACTGCTCAATCGGACTCGAGCAAGTCCGTGATTGGAGCCGGACCGCCCATCTCTAATTGGAAATCCGAGTTCCCCACCCTAGACTTTCACAGAAATTTCAAACAAAAGTCGCGTTCGGTATTTACGCCCCGCCTCGATCTTTTTGGTCCGAAAATTATAACTGATGAAAGCAATTAATCTTAATTTGTCAGGTCAAGTAAGTTTAAGTGAAAAGTTGCAAATTTTATTAAGAAAAAAAGAAAAACCACCTTTTTGATGAAAAAGAAATCATCGTTAATTTACAGAAGTCTGCTCGCCTCTGCGACTAAAATACCGAACGCAGCTTTGACAAAATGACAATTGACCAATCGTGCAAATAACTTAACCACACTTTTCCCCTTGTTTTGTTGTTTTTAATATTTGATTCCGGGATTTGGGATTTGAATTTTAAATTTTTTAATTGTTAAAATACTTGCTTATATAAGGAACAACACGAGATAGATGGAAGCTAAAGCTAAAATGAGGCTATAAATTACTGTATTCAACTTGAACCTAAGCAATGTCTTTTTTAACAAAACCAAATCAGGAAGTAAGGTGTTGCTATCAACAATAATAATTAATTAGTAATAAGTATGGCTAGTGAAATGCATAAGGAATATGAGAAGAAACATAATATACTGAATACATACCAACTACCTGATCAACTACCACAATGGATATGCGAGTGGGCATGTGTGCACGAGTGGCTAATAATTTTTTCAAAAACTAGGATGGAATAAGATAAAACAAGAATTTATTTGTAAGGATTTGGAGTTTCTAAATCCTACACTACTTAGTGAATATAAACATAATTATTTCTAAGAAGCAAACTCTCTGCCCAATTAGGTAAGAAGGTTATTTCACGGAGTGAGTAGTAAGTATTTTCAACTAGACACATTTGCGTTAAGTAGTCTCTGAATTAACATAGTTTTTAAAATACTGAAATATCTGCACAAATTTAAGTTCTTTCAGTTTACATTTTTATGGGAAATGTGAAGCTACTTTTAGGGACTCTTATGTATTCATTGGTATCCGAGTTGGTATCTATGGTAATTGACCACTAGCTTATATTCTGTACTCATTTGCCAACAAAATTAATGCAAAGAGCAAACCAAGCATGCAAACTTAATTATTTATTGGTTTATACGCAATTGATAATACAATAAAATACCTAATCTTAATGTAGGTAGTAACATAAATTTTTAGTATTAAGTACCTAACTAAATTGTCTATTGGTTACCCACTTGGTTTAATATGACAAAAAGTTTTCAGGTGATGAATTGAAATTTGCCTTTACAATCCTGTTTATGTATAAAACTCGATATCTACATAATAGGTCAGGTCTGAGTTTGAAGCAATAATTTTAAATTGCTACTTTTAAGTATGGGGTTGTCAAAGTGGTTGTAGAGGACTTAAGACGTCAGCTCTTGCCTTATTAGCATTTGACATTATTCTGTTTATAGCCAAAATTTGTTGCCATAAACCTAGCATGGTGCTGATTTCTTAATGATCTTACTGGAACATGAAGGGGGCCTGTGAAATCAACGACCCGGGACAGAAAATAGCATTTAGATTAGATTAGGTATCATTTTATACCAATATTTCTTGGCTATAATCGACATTAAAATTTCTCGTGTGAGATTTTCTATTTATGATTATACTTACACCCGAGATGCTAAGTAGAAACTACTCGCCAAAAGCACCTATTCCCATCATGGTTTACTATCAGTTTAATGTTACAGTAAAAATGTAGTTGATTTAATAATTTCTAGGGATATCAGCTTCATTTCAGTATACAAAAACCTCTATTAAGAAAATTGATATTAAAAGAAATTACCTGTTAGGAAACCTATACCGATTTAAGTGAGCTTTTTGATCTGACTCTTTAAGAAGTAATTCAGTTTCTT
>MU187414.1:39696-69650 GCA_016904865.1 Pissodes strobi | reverse complement strand
AGAAATCACATAAAAAACATTTAGAATAAAAAATATAATTTTAATTACTTATATAGCTACATTTTAATATTATAAAGGATGTTTCACCGGCCACCGGCCCCATCTCGGAAACTATTTACTTATTCCATAAATTTTGAACACAATGTTACTACTAAAAAGAATCATTGTGGGTCTTAATTTTTATTTTTTTAATCTGCAATTTTAATACAAAGTACAAATTTTTAAATATCAATATTTTAAAACAAATGTCAAAATTTTCTTTTAAAAATTATATCCGTCACCTAACACAAAACGCAACTAAAGTGAAACTTTTGAAAGATATATTTGGAATTGATTTTTTTAAGCTTTTGTCTCGGGTGTTGACACTTTTTTTAAATTTTATTTCGCCGAAAACCACGTTTCTCGAACTTTTTTTTTATTGTTTTTTTTTATTTCATTTTATAATACTTTTATTAACTTTCCGAACAATTTTTTATTTTTGTTCTAATATTTTTTTTTATTATTTGGTTTTATAACACTTTTATTAACTTTCCGAACAATCTTTTACTTTTTTACTTTTTTTCTTTCCTTTCATAATACTTTTAACTTTACGAACATTTATTACGTTTGTTTCAATTTTTTCCCATTTTTCAAAAAAAAAAAATTTCATAAAGCACTTTTTTTCTTACTTGCCATCCCCAACCTCGTAGCTGAACTCCTTCGCTTTTTTCGCCGAAAACCGCGTTTCTAACTTTTTTTCATTAATTTTTGTATTTATTTCGTTTTATAATACTTTTATTAACTTTCCGAACAATTTTTTACGTTTTTTTTCAATTTTTTCCCATTTTTTTCGAAAATTTGTGGGTATCCAGGGAGATGAGGGGATTTAATCCCCCCGCCCACTGATGACCTCATGCCACGGGGTCATCGCTTGTCAGATTTTTGATCCGAGGCTCCGTTGCAGATATCGGCAAAAACGTTTTTTCCCCAAAATCCTCCCTTAAGTTAGAGCTCCGGTCCCCACCATAAGTTCAAAAGTAGTACCCCATGAGGCGCACCTACCATAAAAAGTTCAACCCCGTAGCTCTTCCCGTTCTCCTGAAATTATTTATTTAAGTTTTTCCTTCTCAGTTTTTCTAACTTTACCCTCGCTAAAGAAGTATCACTTCAACAAGTATCCGGCGCCTTTTTGAATCGCAAATGAGGGAGAGGGGTTGGGCGCAACTTTGATTTAATCATATTGTCATTTTTTATTTTATTTTTTTGTGGAAAACCTGGCGTGCCAATCTAGAAGGTCAGGCCGCGGGTTGGCCAACTTCGAGTTTCAATAATCCTTCGCAAGAATGATAAAAACATGAAATTACGTCACGATATGAAAAGTCAATAATAGAGTCAATAATGTGGTGTTGTAATAAAACTGTCGAAAAACTCTAAGTATTCAATATACACAGTGTCTGGCCACAGTAAAGATCCAGATCGAAACGAACATTTTCATTTAATGTGCTAGAAACTATTTCAATAAATATATATATTTTTTGGTTATCGGTGATGCATTTTCTTTTAGTTAAAGGATTTCAATGACAAAATCAGTAAAATATTATTTGATCACGGCGTTATTGTAAAAAATATGGAAATTCGTATTTTAATTAAATTTCATCTGAAACTGGCACACGGGTCTAAAATCTCATTCTAAACACTTTTTCAAATAACTTTTTTCGATATCTCGTGGCCTAACCCCACTTTTTACGTTTTCATGTCGATTTTTTCAAATTTGTCGCCATGACAGTAAGACTTGGCATATTTTAAAATGCATTTTTAGATTGTCAAACATGCAAAATTAATTGGTTAAAACAAATAATCTTAATAATAAAAAAATGTTCCCATATGTGGCCAATATTCTGGCGGACACTGTATAACATTAGTTGGATTTAAAAAAGATTTAACTATAACATTGTATCTGCCAGTTGTCAGATTTAATTGAATTTCGTGCTTATTCGATTTTACAATATGCAACAATTTTGGAAATAAGTGTGCGGGAGGGTGCATTAAATATCATTTATAAATACCTTTCAGGATCGCGGGGTAATTGAAATAATAGTAGAACAATTCAAATAAAGGCACTTTTAACAAAAATAAAATAAAGATTAATTATTTTTCGGACTAAACCCGTTCGTCGGATGGCTGGCCATCCCAAGGAGGCGGAGCTTTATACGAATTCTTGTTTCATGTCTTAGGCGAACACTTTCGCATCTGGTGTGGGTTTATCGGGATGATGTATTAAATGAATATCACATTGGCCCTCGTTTTTACGAAGGCACTTTAACTGGAGAATGCTATTCAGATTTTCTTCAAAATACACTTATATATAAGTCCTTTATTTAGTCAGAAACTAATACATTCTTATAAACTAACTATCATTTAATTTGTGGTAACAATCTTACTACCTAATTCACAAATTCCCTACCTTAAAAAATAATTACAATCAAGCAATGTTTGTCAGCAAGTGCCTCTTAAGAGTTATTTTAAAGGAATTAACATTTTCAATAGCCCTAATTTCAACTGGTAGCATATTATATTTGTTTAGACCATCAAAAAACAATGAATTTTGAGCACGTTCTTGGGTAACTCTTGGTATGTGGAAGTTTGCTCTATTTCGTGTATTGTGACTGTGAATGTTGACATTGTATGAGACTTTGCTTAATAGATATTGTGGTGCTTGTCCAACCCTAATTTTATGAATGAATGTGAGTGTATTAAATAGCAGATGCTCTTTAACTGGTAACCAGTTCAGAGTTTGCAACATTTCTTTTATAGGTGTTAATCTTGGTTTTCCCAGTATTACACGCATTGCTCTATTTTGTAATTTTTGAAGCCTATACAATTCATTTTGCTTCAATAAAAATAAGATGCTGGAACAATAATTAAAGTGTGGTAGTATTAGAACATTATATATGGTTTTTTTAGTCCAAGAACTCAGATAAGATGAACATCTCGATAGATAATGAACTTTATATGAAATTTTCTTTATAACTTCTAGTGCATGTGGTTTAAAGTTTAAGTCACAATCTATCCATATCCCTAAATACTTTACTTTAGAAACTTGTTCAATAGTATTTTCACCAATTTTTATGTTTAAATCTGTTGGCAGTTCTCTACGAAATGATTGTCTTGCTATAATCATGTACTTAGTTTTTGTAACATTGACCCGTAAATCATTTAAACAACACCAGTTGTATACCGATTTCAGGATTTGATTTAATATTATTTGGATTACAAGTATGTCCGATGTTGTAAAATAAAAAAGGGCATCATCTGCAAAAAGGTAAATAGTGCAACCTTTGACATAATAAATTAAGTCATTTATATATATAATAAATAGCAAAGGACCCAAGACACTACCTTGTGGGACACCAGATTCATTTGCTATGGGATCAGATAAAACATCATTAATTTTCAGTACCTGTTTTCTATCTCTCAAGTAATTAACAAACCACTTTAATACACTCCATTCCAAACCTATATTTTTAATTTCTTAACTAAACGTTGTCGATTTACAGTTTCAAAAGCCCTTCTTAGATCTAAAAAGATAGTACCAGTATCTATCTATATTTAGTTTCCAGTCCCCCAGCACACCCTGGACAGCAGTTTCACAATTGAACTTTTCCCTAAATCCTGATTGAAAATCGCTGATTAAGTGGTTGTCATTAATGTATTTAATCAGTTGGGAATGAACTACTTTCTCCAAGATCTTGTCTACAGCACACAGTATGTTTATGGGTCTTAGATCGTTAGCTAACTTTGATTTATTTATTTTTGGAATTGGAATTATTGTTGAAACTTTAAGTGAGTCGGGAATCTGTCCGGTTTCTAGTGAGTAGTTTACCAGATTCAATAGTGTATGTTTTATGGTCTCAAATGTGTTCTTAAGCAGGCTAATATTAATCTCATCTGGACTTGTCTTATTAGTCATATTAAATAGAATTTTTTTTAATTCATCATAGGTTATTATAGTTTGCCAAATGAAAGAACCTAGACGGAAAGAATGCGGGCAAAAAATGTCGTCGCATATTTAGATGCTGCCACATTTTTTGCCCAATAATCCTAATTTATTTTCTGTCTAGTTTCCTATAGTGAATTTACATATTTATATTTCCTACTTGAATACTTAATTTTGCTATTTTCCTTAATACTAGTGTCTTCTATTATTTACTATTTTATTTACACAGGGAAATACGGAATACGGAATAAGTATACTATAATATTTATAATGTTTATATTTTATTCGCCTTCAAGCTATTTAAAATACGCGACAATAGGCAACAGTGCGACGTTTACTTGATTTTTAGCGGGAGGCAGATTCGTGATTGGTCGCAGGATATATTAAATACACTTTGACCCTAGACCAACTCCTAATTTTTTTGACATATTTTAAAATTTCGGCAGCGACTTGCTTTAGCCATTGGCGTGGAAATTGCCGATGCCGAACTGTGTGGATATTTATATTATTTGGTTTGTAGTGTCTGGTGATATATAGGTTTTGTCGATTTTGCAACTTCTCTTTTTTCACTAGAAAAGGGGTGTCCTATATAGTAGTTTAAGCCAAAAAAGTCGGAAGATCCGCTACATTTGAAGCGAAAAAATGCCCTCAAAGTTCGAGTTTTGACACAAATTTTCAGCACCACTTCACAAAAGCACTAGAAATATAGCCAAAACACATCTGAAAATCAATTGTCGGGTGAAAATATTAACTAGGATACATTTGCGTCGAACGAGAGACCTCCGTTTTGTTCCGGTTCTAATTTAAAGCGACTCATAGCCATAGCCCCATTAAACAAAATTAAATTTTACTTGTAAATATCCATTCTGCTTTTTACTGTCAACTGTCACAATAGCCAAAACAAAGATTTCTAAGAAGGCACACTGTTGCCAGATGTTTACTGTAGTTTCGTTAGCAAAATTCATTAGAAAAATGGTGCGCTATAAGCGCAGCTTATTCACTACCAGCTAGTCATCTTGCGGCGGCATCCTTTGATTTGGGAAAGTCAATAACCAAGTTTTGCAAATTTTAGAAGAGGGTCATGACTTAACCCTTCGTTGGTGTGGTGGGGTATGGCATACCCCATACCATGTTTTTCAATGAGTAATTTTAATATTTTGTCATGTGGCGCCTTCTAACTTCTAATAGCTTAAGCTAAGACATTACCCGACATAATATGCATATGCGCGCGACAGAATTTTGTGGCAGTCGTAAATTAGCGGCCGTCAGGTTCACTTGGGGTATGCCGTACCCCACCACACTGACTACGTAACTATTTTTTGCATTGCATTTGTACTGAGGTAAGTTAAAAATATATTTTTTATTGACACTTTTTGTTAAAATTATATACAATTTAATTATAAGCGTTCAAAATATCTAAAAGAACTTGGATTGCAATTCCTGGGCAAAAGAAAAGAGAAACAAATACTCGCTTGCCACGAGGCTTGAGACCAGTATGTCAAGTCAGGGAGATCCACCAAAATGAAAATAAACGCCGAAGGGTATCCTTCAGGTGTATGATATGGCCCTAGAGGCAATGACAGAAAAACATTTTATGTTTGTGAAAAGTGTCGCGTTGCAATATGTATGGAACACGCACATTTATTTTGTGAAAATTGTCTGGAATTAAGACCTGCCTAAAAAAACTATTAGGTAACCGTTTTTGTATTTTTTTTTTAGTGTATAATGTTCGTTTTGTCCTTTACAAGAAAGTTCAATTTATTTTTGGGAAAGAAAGATATATATTTTTTTAAATTAACGTAACAGAACAATGTTTTTATTTCGTTGAAAATATATCATTATGTTGTTTAATAAAGTTTACGAAGTAAATATAATCTTTGCAATAATTTCGTATTTTTATTACAATACACTATATTATTATTAACGATTTAAAAGCAAAAGAAATATTAAAACTTAACAAAACTTTCCAAAAAAACGTAAAAAAGTTTGGGGTATGACATACCCCACCACACTTAAAGTGTAAGATTTTTTCACCACACCAACGAAGGGTTAATATTGTTTTAAACGCCTGGGCATCTGAATAATACTTTTGACAGTTCGTTTAATTTAAAATATGGTTTTTCTACTACCGTGCGTAAAGTACTCACGTTACGCACTCTCTAAGATTCGTAAAATAGGCTTTTTTAATGTGCAGTGCCTAAAATAAGTTATTTTACGCACTAGTGCGTAAAGTAAATCTGACATATTTTTTAACATTTAGGGCAATGCGTAAAATAATATATTTTACGCACTAGTGTGTAAAATAATTTATTTTACGCACTAGTGCGTAAAGTAATTTAATAATATTTTTGTTTTTTCATGTATTTTTTGGTAGTAGAAAAAATTTTGTATGCTACTCATGTGTAAAGTACCCTTTTTTTATTCAATTTCAATTAAATTTTTTTATCAATATTCCCATTCATAAAAAAAAGGTTCACTTTACACACTTGTTGCATAAATAACTATTTTATCGTCTAAAATCCGTTTAAAAACGATTTTAAAACGCACAATTGTATAAAAATCCGAAATTTCCGAACCTCTCAGGGCGATAGCCGAGGCTTCGGACGAATTTGTCATGTATTTTGAAGCAAAAATTCATTTTAAATTCAACTGTGGAACTGAACCGCTCAGGGCGCAGTGCCCGACACTCCAACTTTCCGATTTCGATAGAGTTGACTAGCTGGTAGTGAATAAGCTGTGCTATAAGTGTCTCTACTCTTTTTTTTATTTAGGTGAATGATTTTTTTATGGCAGTAGCACATCCTATATTGCTCGACGAGCGGTGTGTGCGCGAAGATGTTGATTGACACGGTTCTTGAATAGTTAGTTTGGGAGCATATTCGCATGTAACAGGCAAGATTTCCATTCGGCAATGCCGATCGTTTCTTCATATGTGACGTGCACGATAGCATTTAATCAGATGTCGTGACTGTTACATAGAATCAACAAATAAGTCTTCAATTATTTTAACAATTCATGCATGGCCCTCCGCTCGCTTCGCTCGCTACGGGGGCTCAACAAACAGAAACTAACCAAGTGCTAACTAAAACTAACCCAAAATAAAAAAATAAAATACAAATTTTGGGTTAGTTTTGGTTAGCACCTGGTTAGTTTCTATTTGTTGAGCCCCCGTATAGAGAGCGAAGCGACCGGAGGGCCATGCATGAAGTGTTTAAATAATTGAAGACTTATTTGTTGATTCTATGTAACAGTCACGACATCCGACTAAATGCTATTTAGTCATAGTCGAATGAGCATCTTGCTTGTTACATCCAAATATGCGTCCTGGGAGTGAGTTCCACAGTGATACAGTGCGCCAGACAAAGAAGTTCTTGTAAAGCAATGTTCTAGGTGTTTCCAGTTGTACGACGAACCGCTGCGCTCTTGCCGTCTATCGTGACTGTCTGACAGGCGTTGTCAGGGGTGGGATAAGGCGGGCCAAATCCTGGGAACATCTGCCCTAATCTGTAAAACAGGGATTTCTCGGTCACATGTTTGCGGTGTTTCAGACTATCCAGATTCCGGGTCACCGACGAGACGCACATCTCTCTTCCGAACGGAATCCAGTAGCTTTAGGGTGTGCTCTGGCGTGGCACCCCAGATGTGTGAGCAATATTCTAAGCACAGTCTTATTTGCGCTTTGTAAAGCAAGAGCAACTGCTGCGGTGTATACATTTTTTGTTGCGAAATAGCGTACCAAGCTTCTGGGAGGCTGATTTTGCGACGTTAGCAATGTGGTCATGCCAGGACATATTGCTGTTGACCGAGACCCCCCAGTAGTCCGATTGAATGAAGATGAAGGGATGGTCGATCCTGCTATAATGATATCATTGCCCGCCGTATGGTAAACGTGGCTGCTTGGATGATTGTTCAATGTGCATTTGCATTCATTCTTCGTAATAAAAGAGACACTCAGTCGATTACACTATTCCTTTGTATGTATATATTCGTGAAATATTTCACTTAATACATGGCCCTCCGCTCGCTCCGGGAGCGTAACCAAACAAACCTAACCCAAACTAACCCAAGACATTCCCAAATGAGGAAAAACAAACTAAAAAACATTTGCATTTTCGACTGACAAATTTAATTTTTTTTTATTTCCGGCATGCCTTGGGTTAGTTTTGTTTGGTTGCGCCCCCGAAGCGAGCGGAGAGTCATGCGTGAAGTGGAATATTATTAAATATTCTTAAATAGTTAACAACACTGTTATTCCCCATAAGAAAATGTGCAACTTTTGGAAACACTGTGCCAGGCCCCCGGTGTCGATTACTAAAATTTCATTATTTTCACGTTACAATTTCAATATTTTCACGTTAGACCTGGGAAAGTCGTAGTGGAAGTTTGCCCTTCTAGGGCAATTTAGGCTCAAAACGCGGATATTTTTTCGGCTCCAATGTCGCGAATCCTCCGATTTTTTTGGCTTAAGCTACTCTATAGGACACCCCTTTTCTAGCAAAAAAAAAAGAAAATTTGCAAAATCGACACAACCTATATATCATCAGACCCTTAATTTGATGATATCTTTGAAGATTTTTAACCTTTCTTATATTTTTCTTGCATTTGGTGATTATTATACGCGGTTAACAAATTTTGATATATTTCGGATAACTCTCTTAACTGAACTCTCTGAATTAAAATTGTTATTACAAAACAATTCCGAACGTTCTATAAAGAGCGTTTTGGAACATACATGCTTCAATATTGCCTAACTTTTAATACAAAAATTGAACGCTAGAGAATTTATATGAATTAGCTACGATAAACTGTTTTTTTTCCAAATTAAGCGACGTCATCAATAACTTAAATACAAAACCTTCGGGAAACGAACTCTACTTATTACTACAACATATTTATCTAATACATACAACAAATAATATCATAGAATACTATCCTTATTATAAAAATGAGATATTATTATATGACATATTTTGTACTATAAGACTGTAATATAAAAAAAACTGTAATTAATTTTAACGTCTTAAACTAATCAATATTGTCAATAATAATATGGTAAATACAACCTCGTGCGCCTATGGGAAGGCAAGATTTTTTACGTGCTAGTCCTCTACCCCCCTCAGTCGTTGTTAAGGTTCACTCGCTTGGCGCACTATAGATGGAATTCCGTAAATGTGGTGCTCAAGTTATGTATAGGAGGTAGGTACTCATCAATATTAGTTTTGTTTATATCTGCCAGAATCTCATTTACACTCTCTATGAAAAAGGAATTTAATCTGTTAGGAAGGTCATTGTCTTTATCTACAAGTATTCCATCTATTTCTACTTCTTCCAAATTTGGTATCAGCTTATTTTGAGGCACAAATTCCTGCAGCGTTTTCCACATTTCTTTTGGATTTTGTCTGTTTTCATAAATTGTCTGTTCAAAATACTTTATTTTTTCGGTCCTTATTACATTGACTGCAGTATTTCTTTTTAATTTATATTCATTCAGGTTTTCTATAGTTTTGTTCATTTTATATCTTTTGTAGCTGAAATCTCTTGCCCTTGTAGCTATTTGAATAGTATTATTCCACCACAACTTATATTTAGGAAAAATTTTAACTCGTTTCAAGGGAGCAATAATGTCCAGAGAGTTTAGTATTATTCCAATAAAATCATTGTACTTATTATTAATATTAGCATGTTGGTACTGAAAATTGCAATTTTGCAACAAACCATTAAGTCCCGCAAAATCAATCTTGCCTCTACTTTGTAACATTTTTGGTTTTCTTGGATTACTTGTGTGTATCACTTCTATTATGTAATGATCTGTGATTTTCGGTATTAGGCAAACTCTAGCTTTAAAGGTATTCTTATGGTTTGTTAATACAAGATCTATAGTTGAGTCCTTATCTCTACCAGATCGAGTTGTCTCATAAACAATATTTTCTAAACCAACATCAATTAATATATTTTTCAGATTATCTGCTTCATGAGTTTTAAAATCAATATTAAAATCTCCAACTATGAGTATTAGTGAATTATCATCTATAATTTTTTCTTCACACCAAGACAAAAAAAAACCTTTCGAAATCAATCTTAGATGAACTTGGTGATCTATAGAGAGAAACAAGAAAATATTTTTTATTATTATACATCATTTCAGTTCCTACAATCCAAAACCTTTTTTGTTGACTAACCTGAAAAAAATTCAATATCCGCACCCCATCCCTAACATAAATTAAAGACCCCCCAGTCTTTCTGCTGTCACTATCCACCCTATAAATACTATATCCAGGAATACTCACTTCTTGATCTAGAATATTTTCCGTTAAACACGTCTCAGACAAGGCAACGGCCACGGGACTTTTTTTAATGGTTAAATCATAAATTTCGTCAAAATGAGCAGTTAAACTAGAGGAATTAAGATATAAAATAAAAACATTAGATCTATTTATGACACTGGGATTTCGCTTACACTTATTTCTAAAAAACTATTACTTCTAGGCTCTATTTCTAATACCGGCTCAATATTTAAGTTAGGTGTTTCCACCTGTTGCTCGCTACTGCTTGAGCAACTATTACTTCTAGGCTCTATTTCTAATACCGGCTCAATATTTAAGTTTGGTGTTTCCACCTGCTGCTCGCTACTGCTTTGAGCAACTATGTTTGATACATTATAATTTAACATTGGAGTAGGGTTTATATGAATAAGATTTGAACTGCATACTCTTTTACATCTAGAAAAAACCATCCTAATTTCAGTAACAATATCCATCTTTCTAATTCTATGTCCAAATTCTTTATTTATATTGCAAAAAGTTATTTCTCCTTCGCTATAATAATTTAATTTTTGTATATATTGTTCAAGTCTGTAATTAAACTCGTTAACTTTTTTTTGAAAACCATTAAGTCTATATTTAGCGTAAGGAATAGAGGTAAATATTATGTTTGTATGTGTACAATATTTTATTTTCTCATTAATTTCTCGAAAATATGGAAATTGTGACCTTTTAAAATCATTGGAACCAGCCATAATTACAACATAATCCTTTAAAGTGAACTCCTTAGTAAGAGCTATGATATCTTGTATAATGGAAGAAAAACCTGCTTCTGGTTTAATGATAGTTTGACATTTCATACCAGGGCATTTCACTGAAAAATACTCGCCAAGATGACGTCCATATTCATCTGTTAATAAAAGAATTTTTCCGTTATCGCAAGTTTTTCCCTTTTCCACTACATCCATTGATTGCTCTAAATAAAGTTGTTCGTTCCTATTCCCCACATTTTTACTGAAATCCTCCTTATGAGTATTTAATAGATCTTGAAGCCTTTCAATCTCAATGCTGCCATCGTTTAGGTCTTTTTCTAAAGTCTTAATAACTGCCATTAAATTTACATTTGCAGATTTGTAGTCCTCAATTTCGTTTTGGTATTTAATAATCTGTTCAATTTGTAGTTCGATTTCCCTTCTTGCCCTTTCATTTTTGTGTCTAAGAGTTGCTAGTTCCTTGTTATAAGTTTTCTCAGTCTCCCTCTTGTATTCCTGCAGTTTTATTTCTTCTTCTGTCACTTTTTCTTGTAATATTTTTTCCCTTTGACCAACCTCTTTTAACATTTTCTCAACCTTATCGTTATTTTCTTTAGTTGTGCTATTGGTCCTTATCTATAAATTATTCTTTAATTTTATCAAATCCTTTTCATATTTTTCGTTGTCCTTTTCTTTCCCTTCAATGGTTAGTTTGTCGTTTGCGAGTTGCAACTCTTTTTCTAATTGTTCAATTCTGCTCAGCTGATCATTTAAGGTTTTTTGGGTAGATTGGTCTGCGGCAAAAACCTCATCTTCAAAGTCTAGCGTATGTCTTCTAATTTTTGTTACTTCGGCATTTTTCGCCTCAATAATTGCTTCTAGTTCTTGGATACGCAATACAAGCTGGGCTTTTCCTTCGTCATTATCTTCTTCTATGGAAGTTATCAATTCTCTCAATTTTTTATTTTCCGAATGAAGTTTTTCCAAAATGTCTTCATTGTACTCCTTTCTAAAAATTTCTTTGCAGTCAGTACAGTAAAAAAGCACTCGCCTTTCAACTAAAGCCAGTGCTTGGGCCTCCGATGTACTAATACCCGCACACTTTTTACACTGAGCTAATTTACAATAATCGCATTTACAGCCAAACAATTCTCCTTTGGCTGGTCTATCTTTGTAAATACAATTACTCTTACACTTTAAACAAATTAGATTTACAGCTCTAACAGACATTGTAAGATCCTTGTAGATTAAGAGCCTAACTAATTTTTAACTAAATAATTAACAACATAGACATAGACATATAAGTTACTATACGATTATAACTCAATAAAAGATAAAAAAAAGAAATATATATTCAGCTCTTAAGCTCCAATTAAAATCAAATACATAACAATCTATCAAGCATACAGGTTCTGATAAAATTACCGATCCAATACGACCAAATAAAACAAATCTTCTATCAGAAATTATGGACAAAGGATAAAATAAGGATCAACTTTACAGTTAATATAAAAAAGATATAAAAAGACAACAACATACAATTGCTTATCCACCTACTCAGTTCAGTGGAAAATTATATGTCATAATACAGACGATTAATGTTGAGCAATATAAAAATATGAAAGTACGGCACTGCCCAAAAATACATTCAATACATATACAAAGGTAATATTTATCATGGGCATAAAAAGGCAATATTTATCATGGGTATAAAAGCCTGCATTTGCGATAAAATAACAATGAGACTAATCCTGAATAACACTAAAATTCCTTGCATACAAATAAATATTTGGCAATAAATTGTCCTTTGTTATGCTTAGAAAATAACGTCTTACTTATCGAATGTGAAAATTTTTCTGTTTTTTGTTTTTCCCACTCACAGCCTCTGAATTTAACTTTATCGCCAACACAGCTTGAAGCAGAATACTTTTTTATTCACAACCATACCTAGTACTTTACTATCGACTTATTTTTTCCGGCCGCGAACTGTTTAAAAGCAGGAGCTGTTAAAAACGCGTCTGACTCCGCGTATGAACAACCGCAAAAATTACAGAATTATTAGGGGAAGTACGCCTTGAGCAAAGAATGAATGGCAGGACGGGGCTCCAGCTCATAATGCCCAAATTGTCAAGGATTATTTAGATAAACAATATTCCAATAGATAGCTTGGTACCAATGAAACCATGGCATAGCCGGCAAGGCCACCAAACATAATACTGTTAGATTTTTTCTTTGGGGTCACTTACAAGATATTTTCTACAAAACGCCAGTTGAAGATATCGTCGACTTGATAAGCAAAATTGTCATACTTTTACACAAAAAGTTACCCATGCCAAATTTTTAGAACAATTTGACAGTTGTGTTCGAGCAGAAGGATGTAATTTTGAACAAAATTGGAATAATGATTAAATATTGAATTTCGGTAATTGATTCTTCTTTGAAAAAAAAAAAGTCTTGAATTACTTAGAAATGAATACAATAATCGAATTAGAGCAAATGACAAAAAAGACTTAAAATTTAGTGCACCTTTAAATGTACCTACTTCCAAGGCTCCTGCAATCAATATACATTTTCGAAGCGTCGCGACGGCCAGGGCTTTGAAGGCGTCTAATTTCTGTTACCTTTAAAAAACTAGCTGATCATACCCTACAACAGCTTTTTACAAAATAAAAATATCTCCATTCGTTTTAGAGATATGGGACCTCACAGTTTCAATTGAAAACACTGTATTTAGTATTTACTGATAATGTGACTAGATTGAATGAATCATTATATTTGCCTAAAATGCAAAATAATCTACATAAGTATAACCTTTAATTAAATATCCATTTTCAGAAATTCAAAAATATTCTTAGGGTGATTATTGTATTTATGTATGTTATAACTTTTTCTTCTGTGAGTTGTGATGAGTATGTGATGTTTAGTTTTATATTTATTTTTTACTTACTCACAGACATTATAACTCTTTAATATTACAATAGTGATTACAAATACGTGATATAAATCACCTCGTAAATCCCTAACACTAAAGCTCAGTGCAAGGCCTACTGAAACAAAACTCAGTTAAATCATAACTGCTGAAAAAGCTCCACCAACAGTCAGGGCACAGTTAAATCATAAAATAATATTTAAATAAAAAACAATTAAGCATTTATACATCAGATTAATAAAATTAAAACGAAAGTTAAAACCACAATTAAAATTCTAAACTCCAGAAACGTCAAAAGAAAAAAATTTAAAATGAATGGCAACTAAAAACAACTGATTCTATTTAATTGGAATACCACACCTTAAACCTATTACCTATATGCATACTACAAATAATTCAAAGGGCCAACCAAGATTTTTCAACGATTTAAAATGAATAAATAAATAAAAATGCATTTATTTGTTTATACCTACACTTGCAATTTTTCCCAGTGAATTGGCATCAAGAGGAGCTAGCAAAAGTATATCAGCCCATTTTCCCAACTCAATATGTAGAACATCATCACCTCGTGTCTTCCATATGATCCATTCGTCTTTATCAGAGAAGACATCTATATTATTTGGAAGATCTCTATGGTCAAAAAAATGTTTTGCATGTTCCGTTGTCACAATACGAATCTACAATAGAGTAATTTAGGTTTAGAACATATAAAAATTATCCATTTGCAAAATGACATTACCTGAATATTATATTGTTTCTTTCCAAATTCTTCCAACAAATCTCTAACCAAATTGGGAAGTTTAATAGTGGCGACACTTCCAGTACATCCTATAAGTATATTCACCATCTTTAAATTTATTTGTCAACAGAAGAAATTTTGCTTTCCTCTGGGAATCCAAGTTTCGACCATTCCTCTTGAGTCATCAGATTATTTTTCATACGACAGTCTAAATACTCTAAAAACACAATAATAGTAATAATTGTATTTAAAAATATATTTTAAACTAAGGAAGCTTATCCAATGCCTAATGGTAGACTACATTTACACTTACATACTATATAAGTACACCTCATTAGTGTCAATGGATTAAATAATTTGTCTTCCACAATTATGCATCATAGTAACCACAAACTAAGAATAAACTATAAAACTTAGCTAAAACTAAATAAAATTATAGTTCGAATCCAAGTTCAAAAAGAGGTCCTAGTTCTCTAAATTGTTTGATAGATGGACAGAGAAATAGGTTGAACTCGCTAGAATATAGATTAGCAACTCTAAGCAACCTTGTGATTGGTTCATTAAAGCCATAATTAGTGTGATGAAAGGGCACGTGAAACACTTCCGTGTTTCTACCCCTGCGATCAGGTACACTCAAAGCCGAAACGTCGCCTGACAGTCATCGCCTGACAGTTGGCATCTTTATCGCCCAACAATCCCCATCTATAAGCAACCACTCTCAAAAGCCTTCTGTACACTCTGCTCTTTGAGTAGACAATGTAATGAGAGCCCCACACAACTGAGCAGTACTCCAGATTTTGATCTGACCAAACTACAGTATAGTCAGTGTGAGAATATCAAATTCTTTAGATGAACGAGTAATAAAGCCCAACATTTTAAGTGCCTTTGATACAATGACATTTATATGAGAAGAAAATTGTAGCTTGCCATCAAACTGTACACCCAAATCTCAAATGTTATTCACAATCTTAAGGGTGTTGTTTATTTTGTATTCAGAATTCTAGGGTTCCAAACTGCGTGAAAATGAGATCTTGTAACACTTGTTGACATTTAACTGCATTTTACTGAGCTGACACCAATCAGAAATATTATCAATGTCCTGCTGTAGAAGTAATGCATCCTCTATACAAATAATCAATTGAAAAATCTTCATGTCATTTATTTATTTATCAATATATGGGATGCTCCATTTTTAAATTACATTTCAAATAATTAACATTCATATAAGAATTGTATATATAAATCTAAAAATTATATATATCAGAGATGTGTGCTCTTTTAGAGCAGCTAAAATGTCGACACCTCCTATTAGGTTTCATCTATATCTCAAACGTAACCTCCAGGGGATACGTCTCAACCTAATAAAATTCTTGAAAATATGAATAAAGGATATTCTCATCTGGGTCAATATTTACTTTGCGCACTTATTGGCTACCACAAAAATAAAAATACTGACATATTCTACGTTACTTCTCTTACCATCTCCCACACATTAAATGCTGCGCAAATGTTTCTACTTATCAGAAAAAAATAACAAAGTTTACAAAATGCAGTTATGTTAAACCATCCGACATGTTCCAAACTTATACTATCTCGCTCTCGCACACTCATTATTTCACCTTCTCTTTTTTAACACAACGCAACGGTCCAAACGCATGATACAAAGGTTATTCTTTGTATCATGGTCCAAACGGATCTGAAAAATGCAAGCAAAAAGCAAGGCAGGCGTAATAGCGATACAAGAATAAGTAATAGTAGTCTCAAAAAAACTTTTTTCTTCAAACGTCAGTAAATCCGTCATTACTCGACTGTGTAGGCGGCCGTGAAGTTTCGTTTTTCCTCCGCCGGAGCTTTACTTTTCACTTTTCCGCCGGCGGAGGTAAAAGTGTTGTCATAGCAACATAGATACAATACAAACAGACAACAAAATAAGCGTCAACAACTCAAGAATTATTAAACTACAATTTGTATTTATCACTCAATTTGTGACTGCATTTCTAAAAATCACTAATTTAGGAACAAATTGGTTATTATTTAATCGAACTTACTCAATAACTGCTTATCAATACGGAATTAAAACGCAATCTGAGACGCATCTTAAAAAAATAATTATTATTGACAGTGTCCACTGACAGCTTTATGTTACATTATATTCACCGACACCGGTCTAAGCAAGGCCACCTACGACCGTGGTCTAAGCCGCCTTGCGAACCCATTTATCTTTAATAATAATTAGATATTATTACTATTAAAAAGAGATGTTTTTGCATTAATTTGTCGACATTTGAAGAAAAAACAGCATATTTTATTTGGAGGAAAAGTTACTTTTCATGGCTTGCTCTCTATTACCAGCCTCACTCCGTTCGGCTGTTAAACACGAGCGCGCCATGAAAAGTATCACTTTTCCTCCATATAAAATAATATACTATTACCAGCTTCTTTTCTTAAAAACCAAAAATATAACTGTTTTCTTTTGCATTTTAAAATGATAACATTTCTGGCACGTCAACATGACACTATTTCAGCTTTCAGCATTTCGATTTCTTAAATTATGTGATCTAACATCTAGTTAGCTTAGCACGGCTCAGCCAGCTGTCATTCTACGAATAGGTGTTGCCAAGTGTAATTTCTGTTCGGTTCTAAAATACGGTATCTTGTTGGATACATTCAACCAACACTTTATACATGGTGATTCAGAAGTACTTTGTATTTATTAACATAATAAATAATAATAATAATAATTCGCTATTTTGAGTTACGCAAGACGCTCGCTATTTAACGACCAAAAGAGAGAGAGACAAATGCGCCCTTGTTTGGTATATTTGGATTAGTTAAGAAAGTACCACGCGTAGCGCGCTCGTTCTGTTAATTTGGGATAATTATGGTTTTGTGTTAGGCGGGGTTGGTCAAGCGCATAGCGCGCTCGTCTCAATGCTCTTGTTTGGTTAATTAAAGTTACTTTCGATTGTTTTTGCTTAATATGGGATACTGAAGACAAGCCCGCGTAGGGCGCTTGTCTCTTCTTTATTAATTAGGGTTAGTCTGGGGTGGTTTTGCTTAGTTTAAGTTAAAAAAGAGACAAGCGCGCTAATTTTGCCAAATTAGGGTTAGTCTGGGTTAGTTTTGATTAGTTTGGGTTAGTTTTGGTTAGTTTGGGTTAGTTTGGGTTAGTTTTGGTTAGTTTGGGTTCGTTTGGGTTGGTTTTGCTTAGCTTGTGTTAGTGAAGAGATAAGCGCGCGTAGCGCGCTTGCCTCTTTACTTTGCTTAATTAGGGTTAGTCTGGGTTAGTTTGGGTTGGTTTTGCTTAGCTTGGGTTAGTGAAGAGACAAGCGCGCGTAGCGTGCTTGTCTTTTTACTTTGCTTAATTAGGGTTAGTTTGGGTTAGTTTTGGTTAGTTTCGGTTGGTTTTGCTTCGTTCGGGTAATAACTGGTTAATTAGGGTTAGTCTGGATTAGTTTTGGTTAGTCTGGGTTGGTTTTGCTTAGTATGAGTTAGTGAAAACACAAGCGCGCGTAGCACGCTTGTCTCTTTACTTTGCTTAATTAGGGTTAGTCTGGGTTAGTTTTGGTTAGATTCAATTAGTTTGGGTTGGTTTTCCTTAGTTTGGGTAATGAAGACACAGTGAGATCATTGGGGGCGAAGGAAAAATTATAGAAATTGACGAGGCGAAAATTGAGAAAAGAAAATATAATACAAAGCGATTCCACGTTTTTTGGAAAAATGCAGCGGCGCTTTACCCATTAGTGCTTCATCCATTTCCATGTAAGTAATTTCAATAATTGATATTCCATGCACCTGCCCTGGGACATTTACCTACTTGAAAATCAAGAATGTTAGTCAAGTGTGACAACATTGCAAGTAAATTTTCATCATTAACGTCAAATTGGGAGAGTTCGCGTTTAAATGGCTTCCTAAATGGCCTCATTTATGATTTTTATTTTTAAATTTTTGGCGTCAAAAGTGTTTTGCGCAATATGTAACGTGTCACAAAACACTTCTAATACTGTCTTCTACACGTCACATAAAAAATTTTGGCAAAATTCGAAAAGTGCTCAAAGTAAATATTTACCCTCATCTGTCTTAATCACTACATACCTTTAGCCTCTAGTCTACACGCAGAATTCTTGTTATCCTCCTTATTTAAGCACCTCATATATTTTATCATAGACTCTTTACAGACGCCTTCATGGTCTATAGGGAAACTGCCTTTCTCAGGTGGAGTTGGCTGAAAGATTTTTTGACCAAATGTCATAGACGACATGTGAACCGATTATTGCAAGTCCTCCTTCTAAAAAAAGCAAATATATTACAGACATTACAACTTTCAAAAACTAACAATAGCTAGAAATTTCGAAACCTCAAACTGGTAAAGTCTACTTACTAGACGTAGATAATTAATAACATACATATAAAATAAACGCAAAACAACATCCTAAAACCCAACCCTACTTTTTCTACCCAAATTTTCTATTCTTCTTTGTTTGTAAATGAGTTCAGCTACTGCTCCCGGAAGAGCTGTTTGCCAGCTAATTTGGAAAGTATCTATGAATAGTCTGTTATTCTTTGATTTTCCCAGGAAAACTAAATTACAACTTCTATTTTAAATGCTGTGAACATAACGTGCCTAATTCTATACCAAAATTGAGGCACTTGGTAAAAACATGGACAGTGTTGTCCTATGTAGGTAAAGTCTCTTCTCGATCTTGGGCAACAGAGGATCTAAAGACAGGTGATTTATCTTTGAGTGAAATATAATGAGGCTATTAGGTTAGTTTGGGTTAGTCTGTAATAGATATTGAACAATTTCACAATTTCATTACTCGTAAATCCTTACAACCATAGAAATAGGACATAGGAGTCCTATTTCTATGCTTACAACACTACAGGTCACGCAAGCAAGGCCATAACAATAAGAATGATAAAATTTTCATTACAATCAGCAGATAGACATCATATTCAACAGAACATTATAGGTTGATTTTAATGAAATTTTAAAATGTTATTAGGATTTTCACTATATTTGTAGAGATATTCACCTGGCCAGAATCATAAACACCCTCTTTTAAAAAGTTACAAACAGTCTAACTGTAGAATGGGTTGATTGGGCATTCTAAAAATATATGTTCCAAGCCTCCAACTTGACTACATTCACAAAGTAAGTCATCCCTTACGCCAATTCTATTCAAATCTACCCCAGTCAAACCTAATGGTAGTATTAATATATCCTCGGTCCCTATATGGTCTCTTATACCAGTTAGTGAGCCTGTTAGTGAACTCAATCTTAAGGTTTATCCTAACGGATTGAGCTTTTCACACTGCGGCAATACTGTCAGAGTGCGGGGAAGGGGGTGATTGCCTACATTCTAGACTATTATACAGGCAAACTCCGGAATCCTTTCTAATTTGGCCTATATCTCGAGAACCAGGGTTCGTCGTACAACGACGTGATTAGTCACATTGGATTCGGCGATTCAGCACACTTGAAAACATGCAGATACATCATTGGTTCGCCTCCCTCACTCGTCCCTGTGCACTGGGGCCGGAAAAATGACGAAGAAGCTGGGGCGTCGCGTCGGTCCGTTATTAACGATTTTTCATGAGCGCCACCCATTGCGCGCTCCTGCGTGTGTGTGTATGGGTGTGCGTGTGTGTGCGAACGTGCGTGCACTGTTGGCACTAACCTAGTAAATAACAAAATATTATTACCTCTGTATTGTTATTTATTACATTAAAATTTAATATACCCTAATAGTTAATTTAAACAAATTTTAATAGTCACCTAATCAAATCAACAATAGTTTATATAACCAAATAATATTTAATATATATCTAGAGTTATTTTAAACAAATTATTGTAACATTTTGCTCTGGATCACATCACAGCGATCTTTTATGCCAATTTTTTTTTGACGGCATATGAAAGAAAATATAAATGTATTCTTGATTCAGTTGCAACCTAAATAGTTTTCTAAAACAAACTTTTTTAAAACTCTTTTTTTAAAATAGCACTTAAAACTACAATTACAAAAAACAAATGTCTCAAAGACTATACAACGCAGATGCAGTTGCACAAGCCGATAATGCGATCCACGTCCTCTCTGCGGCACTTAACAATTCCCTACACAAGCAACTTTGCACCCACAGCCAGCAATAAATATATTTTTCACTCTGTTGCAACTTCCAGCCCCAGTCAGGAGGAGACGGATATACTTGTATTGGCTGAATTAATTGTTCCCATCTTGAGCCGTGTACGACACCCGTCGTGTTCGCGCGATAGTACATCCACCCCGCAGTTCCATTTTAATGGGCAGAGGGAGGGAAAATGCATGGCCCTCCGCTCGCTTCGGGGGCGCAACCAACTGAAACTAACCCAAGGCATGCATAAAATCAGTTCTAATCTAGCCGAAAAAGTTACTCGCTTTGTTTTTACATTTTTCAAATTTCATAAATTCTGTCACTTTTGTGCATTCCTATTGATTTAATTGAGACCCATAAGGGAACTCTGGTGTGGATGTACTTTCGCCGTGTTCGCTGTTCGACGGCATCAGCAGTAGGATTTATGCACTCGTGCTTCTTCCTAATTAACTGATAAGTACGCCCTGCAACTGAAATTAAAAAATTATATTTATTTTATAGAATATTTTTTAGAGTTTAATTTAAATGATTATGTGCACTTACGACGTTTCCAACTTTCAGCTCATGCAGGGCCTGCCATACCTTGGAAACCAGGGCAAGGCTTTTCCACGAGTAGAGTCTAGAGCTAGCGTTTATTTGTTCCCTACTCCCGGCACCCTACTCCCGGCACTCTCCGTTGCCTTCCATGTCTTCGCGAGGCAACCAGTTGTCTGTAAGTCCGCTGATGCTCTAGGTGTCTGAATGGTTAGCCTTCACTTCGGCGACTCGGGTTCAAATCCCCTCTGTTTTTTAAATTTTTTGATGTGTAAACATCTTACGCGGCGGTATGAGGGTAATCTCAGCAAATGGGACGGAAACGTGGGGAGGGAATGTGTAAACCGATGTGACATTATAACCCGTGCGCATTTAGGAGCAAGCTAATCCAGGGCGGCCACGATTGCAACGACTCAAATGGCGCTTCTAAAAGCTAGCCGCTAGGGCGGTATGAGAATTTCATTATATTATATTCGCAGTGTATTTGGATCCATAGCACAGCTTATTTTTAATAAACGGTTGAATTTAAAATGAATTTTCGCTTCAAAATCCACGACAAATTCGTCCGAAGCCACGGCTATCGTCCTAAAAAAGTCCGGAAATTTCGGATTTTTAGAGAATTTTGCTATTTAAAATCGTTTTTAAACGGAATTTAAACGATAGAAAAACATATTTTAAATTAAACAAACTTCAAAGTATTATTCAGATGCCCAGACGTTTAAAACAATATTGTCATGGCCCTCTTCTAAAATTTGCAAAATTTGGTTGGCTTTCCCAACTCAAAGGATGCCGCCCCCAAGATGACTAGCTGGTACTGAATAAGCTGTATCCATAAGTTGATGTTATTCCTGGTGGCATTAAATTTTCGTGTCGAATTTGTGCAGTGAATTAATCCACTCCGATTGAAGCTGCCAGTAAGTATTATTAAAGAATCCTAGCTAATATTATAAATGCGAACAACGAATATTATAAATGCGAATGTGTTTGTTTGTTTATTTCTTACGCTTTCACGCATAAACTACTCAACCGATCATCATAAAATTTGGTACAGATATTTTCAAGAGTATGGTAAAGGACATAGGACACTTGTAGCGTTTACCCGCTGTTTCGCTCGCGTTTATTTTTACGGTTATTGAAGTGAAAACTTCTTTAGGCGCGTTTTGCATTTTTTTGCGGGGGTTGAATGAGACCGTGCCGTCACGCATCACGCGTCATGCTCGGATATGTAACGTAACGCTCTTTCTATTGGCATGTTCCCGTATATGTACGGGGCTGAAATTTTCAGGGGATGTAGCCGGGGTAAAAAGAAGATCCTGGACGAAAACGGGACCCCGTACCTCCCCCCGTTTGGCCAGGAGAGGGGGGAGAAGGAAAAACTTAAATATTTAAATTCGGGAGAACGGGAAGAGGTACGGGGTCGAAATTTTTATGGTAGGTGCGCCCCATGGGGGCCACCTTAGGCCATACGGGGGGACGGGGGCTCTAATTTAAGTTGGAATTTTGGGGGGAAAATCGTTTTTCGCCCGTATCTTTGCAACGAAGGCTCGGATCGAAATTGTGATAAACGATGACCCCGCTTGTCGAAGTTTTCACTTCTATCGTGTGGTCTTAAGCACACACAATTTTTTTTATTGTTTTTTCTTGATTTTGGGCATTGTCTTGGATTAGTTTTGTTTCTTGGCGCCCCCGAAGCGAGCGGAGGGCCATACGTGAAATATTAAAACAACACTTGGCTGTTGCCAAATGCGCAGATCCGAGGGTCGAAAATTTGGCGTACGTAGTGTTATAGAGGGGCCAAGAAGGAGACTATAGACTTTGCTCCCAACGATTGGTATATTTATTATTATGCCCGGGCAAAACGAAGGAGAGGCTAAATATAGCGCAAATGTTAATCCCAACCGGGATCGTTTACGTGGAAGGTTGCACAATGGAAAAAATAAATGGTAAAAAATGGTTGTACGCATGGCCCTCAGCTCGCTTCAATCGCTCCAGGGGCGCAGGAAGCCAATATAATAACCTTAAATATTAGAATTAGAAGAAGATTAAGAAGAAGTTCAAGGGTTATATTTTATATTTGTTTATGTTTATATTATTCTTAGTGAAATGTAGTTATTATATTATTAATTTATTTTGTGATAATTCAGTTGAACGATGATAAGTTAGCACGTCTTTTAAAATGTTAAGGTGAGGATGCTCTTTAGCAAATATAATACGACTATAAATATGGCTAATTTTTAACTTTTTAGGTTATCCAAGAAAAAAATATGTTTAAGTTTTTGGGCAATTTTAACATTATCCTATGCTTTCTATGCAGAATTCTTAATATATAAATTAAAAAGTAATGCCTGGCTACCAATGTCATGTAAAAATGAAACAGAATGTACACGAATACTTCTGGTTGCTGATCCTCAGATTATTGGCAATTTAAATGAAATATTTTACCCCATTACACCATTTAGCATTTTTGATAGTGACAGGTGAGTCACATAGGGAAAATTCCAGTATAGCCCGCTGGTGCACGGCCACCTTATAGACAAGGCCATGAAGCAGGCAGTTTTGGGCAAGGATGAGTCATCACAGGTAGACCAAATAGATCGTTGACTTATTTGTTTGGAAGTAGTATTTTCACTCGGTTTTTCATTTATTCCATTATTTTACAACTTGTAGTTATTATAATTATATTTTGCAACAGTTTCTTGTGGGAGATTGACTCCGTTAAAATAAATTTAAGTGATTTCGGATAGGTTTTTGGACAATAAACATTCTAGTTTAGGAGCCTATCTGTTGTGTATTTTTAAGTAATTTTGCCATTAGACAATGCCTTATCGGTGCTGTGTCCCCAAGTGTAAAGGGAAATACGACAATGGGCCTAAAGTTGCTACATTTCGATTTCCAAAAGATTTGGAGTTAAAGAGAAAATGGATTCTTGCAATAAAAAGAGAACAGTTTACACCTAGTAATAGTAGCAGAGTAAGTAATCAAAATATTTAATATAGGTACATATATTACCTATTAGGTACTATAGTGACGTTTAAAATATGGGCAAGATTACCCAAGTTCTTAATTTGTAAGAAGTTAAATATGTGCTTTATAATGACAACATTTATCCAATTCTGTAAAAAAAATTAGGAATTGGATAAACACGTATTTAACTTCTTATGAGTTATGAATTACCAATTAAGAATTACAAATTAAGAACTTGGATAATCCTGGCCCACGTATCTATTATTTATTATTCTGCTAATATCAACACGTCATGCATTATTATTTCAGGTATGTGAACTACACTTTCAAAATGATTTGATTCAGAGAAAAACCACGTTTACAAATGAATCTACTGGAGAAATATTAGAGGCTTCTCTGAAATTGCCAAGTAGAAGGTATAGGTACATTGAGAAAAAAAATAAGCTACTAATCCAAACTAAAAATTTAGTAACTATAACTAAAGAGTGTAGATAACATAGAGGACAGGTCAATAAGTTAGTTATGAAAGAAAATATGAATTAGTTAACTGCAAACATTTATATCTTAACACAGTTATAGTTGTCTAAGCTACAAAAGATAGTTGCAGCACCTACACTTTAAATTCAAATTTCCTATTTCTATAATAGGCGTTACAACAAATTATTTTAGTCAGTTTAACTAAGCTTCCTAGTTGTAACCAATATTTCTAGTTAATACACAAACAGAAGTAGTTATATAAGCCATAATTTTGTTTTGGTGTAACCAGTATAATTATCAATGACAACTAATTTTGCTAGTTAAATTTGTCGCAACTAAGGAGCTTCGTTATGACATGGAACATTTTGGGTTAACAAAAGAAAACATAATAGCAAACTTTTTCTTAATCAGAAATGCTTGCTAACCAAACTGAACCTCATATAAGACAACAGGATTATAATATTTTTATTTTGAGATATGTATGTATAAGTATAGAAATATGAGAAAAAAAATAACACTTACTGTCTTATTATGTAAGGGTCTTTGTATATACCATGAAGGAATAACTAGACTACTAGTTGTGGGAACCAAGTTGTTGCAACTAATTTTTTAATAATATTTTTGGTATTTTTTATTTAACTCGCTTAATCAGTGAACACATGTTGCCACAGCCAGAATAATAGTTATCTATCTTTTAACAAAAATTTGTAATAATCAGAACTCATGTCAGTTATAATAATCTATAAAGTTCAACTAATTTAAAATTATTGCAACAAGAAGATCAGACCGGTTGTAGTAACTATTTTTTTTAGTAGTGACTACTAAAAAAGATCAACCCATGTGCTTAGTTAATGCAATTTTCTCAGTACCCATCTGCTTAACAGGGCTCTTCCTTTCTTGTTATTGAGACAATCCTGTTTGTTATAGGTGCTATTCCAAGTAAGCTACCTGGATGCCCTTCATACTCATGTAAAGATGATGTCCCTCTCCGAGAATGTCCAGACACTAAACACAGAAAGATCGAATGCCGGGAAATGGAAAGGGCTATTGCTGAAAGTTTGGATGTAGCAACTACCTACAATAAAGCAATATCTTTTACTTCGCTACATGAAGCTGACATCAAAATGAACGAACTTGAGGATGGATGGTTGAAAGGAAAAGGAAGAACAAACTTGTGTGTGTTTTTTTTTATTTAAATGGACCCGCTGAAGGGTACCCAAGTGTGAAAGTGTCTGTGTTTCTGTCAGAAGACTTGAACATTCAAGTGTTTTTGGGCAATGTGTTCGTTAAAAAAATATTGTATTCAGACAAGAGTGTTATAAAACTACCAGTGCGAGTCGAGGATATTATTACTTTAAATAAAGTGCTTCATGAATCCAAAATATTTTTGATAGACAATGAAAATAAAGATGATAATGTTAATGTGGACAACAAAGGTAAGCTTCTCTTAGTTTCGGACATCTTAGAGTCAGTGCAGTGGCAATGCCAATCTGAAAAGTGAGATATGATTCAGTTTTTGAAAGAGCAAATTAATCTTTTGAACATTTCCACAAAAAACAGGCTCAGATATACTTGTGAGACCTATCTGTTTGCTTGTTTGCTTCATTCAATATCCCCACGTGCGTATAAGTTTTTGAGAAGCTCGGGTAAATTAACTTTGCCATCTCCAAGGACTCTAAAAACCATGTGTTCCAGTTTCAGCACGGACTCAAGGTTGGAGCAGAATGATGCCAATTTATGCCAATTTTTTAAAGTATGCATATAAACAAATAAATAAATATTGCAATACATTTTTAAGTTCAAATGAGTTGGACGAAGAGTTCTCCAATATTAACTTTAGCCTCATATCGGCAACATCTAGGGGAGGACTTTGTTACCCAGGTGATGAAGTCGTCAAAATTGCATCATATGCCTATATTATAATAAAAAAGTTATTTGATAAAGAAGACGAATTTTTAAAACAAAATAAACGTCAAATTTTTAAAGCATTAATATTCAATGCTATAACTAAACTCGAGGACATTTTTTTGGGGCATAATGGCATATGCCATAGTGAAGATCAAATTTTAAAATTATTAATAAAACCAATGACAAACATTTTTTTTTTTAAATTACGTTAAGAAGAAAAATGATTCAACTTCAACAAAAACTATGCCTGAATTGAAAAGATGTAAACCAAAAAGTAAATAAAGTACTGCCACAGTTTTTAGTTACTTTATTTGAACACTAATTAACACTTAACGCTTTATTTCTACTAGAAACATTTTACTAATACTTATCCAACTCTTATAACATCAACTATAGAACTATAACTCTACTAAACTAACTAGTTTTACTCGTATTTATATTAATATGACTTTCGTGAAGACGAACCTTCCTTTTGATTTTATTGCCACACTACTTTTTGGTTTATAACTGCTTTGCATTTTACTCACAGTACTTATAGGTACAATATAGAAAAATCACTGCTCTGTATTTATATATGCGATATTTCTTTTACTTAACATGACTGAATCTAAATTAATCGTTTTATTCTATCATGTATTGTGTTATTGGTACTTACAAAGATGTGTCAGTGGTTACTCAATAGGTGAACTAACTAAAAAATCATAAACAATGGTTTGTAAATTATAAACTCTTAAGCTAGGTACTACATATAATGTTCCTTTCATCTAGTACTTGTAACAGTAACTTGTTCCTATCTTCGATTTGATATTTATTTTATTAATGTATTCTGTATTTCTCATATATATTTTTAAAATTAATAAACTTGTCTCCTGTTTTATCATATTGTCTTATTTTAACATTAATAAGGAAGCAAAGGACTTATTAGTTACAAGTACAAGGGTATGATCAAGGTAGGGCCCTGGTAATTTAGGTGAGTAGAAACTAAATTAAAACATACATCAAAATAATTCCCTTTTAATTTAAAGCCCCCCGACCCCCTATCAAACAAAATAATTACCTTCCCTTCAAAAACCGAAAATAGAATGATAAAAACACTAGATAATTACAGCACAGCTTACCAAACAATCAGCTAGCCGACTCTCCTGTCAAAGTGAAAATAAAAATCTGACGTCGCCGACGCCATTTCGGGTTAAGACACAGAGCCGGGATAAGGAGTATTCAATTTTAAATAGACAGGATTGGAGTTTTGATATTATATCTTATTTTTTTTTTTTTAGTTTTATCGTTGATTGGATGCAATCAACGGTTTTAGTTAATTTTTATTTGTGTACCTACATTCTCGCCGAACAAAAAAAAATAGATATCAACTTTTTGTTTTAAATATAGGTACCTATACTTAGTTTTTTTTTATAAGATACTGTCTTAAGCGGGAAGAAAGGAAATATAAACCACTGAAATCATAGAAATATTGATTTATTTTACAAAAATAACTATTTAAGGCATAACATAGGTTTGTTATCAAATCTCTTTTTTTTTTTTTATTAAGGCAACTATACTAGAATATTTACCTGGAGTAATGAGCACGTTCCCAATAATTTTAATCTTCCTGGAAGAAACTTCTGGTTTTTGCAAAATAACGGGCTCCCAAGAACAATAGGAGTGATCATTTTTTGAGGATCTCCTCGAATGCTCTAAAAAGCGTAGGTACTGCATTGTGGTTTAAACGACAAAACTGGCTGTTGGTAAACATTTTTGGCTGGAAATGGATACTGCAAAGCCTATAGTTTTGATAAAGTCTGTCACTGTCCATATTTAGCAAGTCTTCTCTTTGACTACTTATGAGCCATGTCCTTGCCCTAAGACAACATTATTACATTATACATAAAAGTACACAAATGTAAAACAACCTTTTTTAAGCGATTTAGAGGTACATGTATTTGAAGCTAATATTTAATATAATTTAAGTTTTGAAAAGCTATGGATATGAGTTTTAAACTATGTTAATTTTGCACATAGTGTCCCTTTGAAGAGGGGCCTATAGCTTATCTCGAAAACAACGGGGGTTGCAAAAAAAAAACTAAATACCAAGTTTTTTTGTATTTTTTTAATTGTTACTTTTTTATATACAGGGTGGTCAAACAAAGTTACATTTTTTAATGAAACACCCTATATTTTATTACATTTTTGGATTCTACTTAAAATTCGCAGAATATTTGATGTAGAGATAGTACTTTCACAGCTATAAACAGTTGAAAATCGGTACTTTGGCTAAGTTTCACCTTGGTAGCAAAAAGACCATTAGAGATGAAGTAAAGTTAATTTCACATTCCGAGGTACCAGATTTGGTACCCATTGTACCACCTGCCAGTTAGTACCGTCAGATAGCTCTTGAAAAGTTAAGATAGGAATGTGGAATTCAGTTTGCTCAATCTCTAATGGTATACTTGATACCAGGGTGAAAAGTAACCAAAGTACCGATTTTTAACTGTTTATAGCTGTGAAAGTAACTACTAACTCTAGAGGTATAACATCATACATCAAATATGCTTAGAATTTTAAATAGAATCCAAAAATGTAATAAAATATAGGGTGTTTCACTGAAAAAAATATAACTTTGTTTGATCACCCTGTATATAAAAAAGTGTCGATTAAAAATATAAAAAAATAAACATTATTTTACTAGGAACAACTTTTGTATTTAATTTTTTTTGCAACCACCATCGTTTTCGAGTTAAGTTATAGGCCCCTCTTAAACGTGCCACCCTGTACAATTATTGTTTTTTCTACGGCCGTGCGCAAAATAACTAATTAGTAATTTCAAATGAAATCGCAAAATCGACGAACGCCGCGGCATCCTTATTTTATGCTCTAAAGCCCGAAACCCACTAGCAACACCACGCTACGCTATGCCACGTTAACCGACGTGGTCCCACGAATTCATCTATGTGTACCCACTTGCAACACGCAACGCCCACGCTGTCTCGACTTTAAATATTTTAAATTTTAATAATTAAGATTGGGATTTCATATTAGTATAAACTTGGCGTTTTCAGTGGGAACAGGTATGGAGAGTGATACTTCATCTTCTGATGAATGGGAGGAGTTATTAGAGGAATGTGCAGTTGGAATTATAATGGCAACAAGGCCCAAAAGAAGATACTGGGTGCATAAAATAAATAAAAAACGTTTTAAATACGGTGCCTTTCATACCTTAGTAAAAGAACTTGAAAGTGACGACGGGACGATAGATCATCGCGGTGATCCGGACGTACGGGGGGGG
>MU187414.1:0-39596 GCA_016904865.1 Pissodes strobi | reverse complement strand
TGTGTGAAGCCAGACACAGCCCACGTATTCCCGCGTCGGATAGCGTGTTGAAAGTGGGTACGGGTCCAATTTAAACACTTGTTAAATGCATACACATACTTTTGCCAGAACACGTAGCATAGCGTAGCGTGGCGTGGGGTGTTGCTAGTGGGTTTCGGGCTTAAAGCGTACATGGAAAAAGAATATTCTCACTTTCTCCGTCGAGTGTGCTATGGATAGTGACGCCAACCAAAAGTATAAATAAATGACAGTCGTTCATTTGTTACAATGGATGCTGGCACTCCTGCTCTAAATATGCCCGAATATAATATGCGAAAAATGACATGTCATTTGCAAATTTCAGAATAAGTAGAGAGGAAAATGTGCATTTAATTTAAAAAAATGCGGCTATAGAAAAAGTTCTGTGTATGTTTTGAGCGGGAAGTAAGATTGCCATTTTCGAAAGGATAACGCGCTCCGCGGTAATATTTTTTCTCAAGCGGCAATCCGTTAATTTACGCTCTAAAAACACAAATAACTACTAAAACAATTAATTTGTTTAAGGTAATTTGTAACATAATCTTCATTTAAGGATAAACAATATCATAGTAAGAAGTATTATTAATTACATTCCAGTAAAAACAGCTATGCTTACATTAATGAAATATATTTCTAGGCTACAATAGGACATCATTTTTAAGATGCTTGTCAAAAAAACTTACCTAATGGCATCTTTGGGAAAAGAGAACTTATTTTCTTGTTAGATTCATAACTTTTCGCACTGCAGTTTTTAGCGGCACAAACGTGTCCACCTCGCGGTTTATCCATTTCTATTATATACAAGTACAGATAGATATTATAAAATAAGTAGTTTGTTCAAGAACGTATGTACACTGTTAATTACTATAACTAGAAAATATATATACCTAAACTGAAACTACGACACTGGTTAACACAAACAACTCATCTGACACGACCACGAGCGACGAGCCAACACTGTCGAATTTGATAGATTTTAACCCAGAATGGCGGCCTGCGCGAGGAAATGCGCATATCGTTCAAATGTTAAGAGTTGGATAGCTGATTGTTTGGTAAGCTGTGATTACAGCATATTACAGTTTGTTCTCTGGTTTGTTTACATTTTACGGTCGACTCAATGGTCTACCTGTGATGACTCATAATATGCTGCTTCCTGGCCTTGTCGTATAGGTGGCCTTGGCTGGTGCACAAGCGTCTATGCACTGCAGGTTTGGAGAACTGATGTTTTGATTTTGTTATCAGTGTTGCCAGAGCGGCAAAGCCAAAAATCGCTACAACCTGGTATGAAAAGTCGCTACTTTCTTCTGACGCAGACAGAGGCGTAGTATACTAAAAAAAAACACGGGTTGTGTTTTTTACAGAATAGGATTTTTTTATTTTGCTGCATAAAATTGGAAGGGAATAATAGTTAATAAAAACGTAGGAAAAAACAAAATAGTGTTTTCAATAAAACTAACAACATAAAACACAACACATCAAAAACTAATTTTAATTAGTCACTACCCAATAAGAAAAACGTTAGACAAAACCAATCATTGTAGTATTTTGATTATCATCAGTTAAAGATTGATTAGCAGTTGGTATAAAGTATACTGCCTATAGCAGAAGGTAAATGCACTAAATTGCGCTTAGAGGCAGATGAGCACACAAATTATGGAACATGGAATAAAAACAAAAGGACCACAACTGATGAGATCTAATCCGAGCCGAGCCGATAGAGCAGACATGATAGTGGCTCTAGGTCCTCAATTATAATTTGAATATCAAGATAAATACGATATTTCCAATTCTCAAAACAATGATTAACAAAACTTCCTAACATAATTCAAAATTCGAAAAAGTCGCTACAAATAGGCTTGTTTTTGTAAATCGCCGCTACGTCTCACAGTAATCAAAAAGTTGCTCTTTTCGCGACAAGTCGCTACGAATGGCAACACTGTTTGTTATGTATCTTCAAAAATATTAAAACACCAAGTATTGCCCTTCGCTCGCTCTAGTAGTAAGACTGGCGAAAACAAATCCAAGGCATGCAGCCTTAAACTCTGGGAAGTGTCAACTGCGCATGAGCACCAGTGGACTATATTGGAACTTGACCACCACATACTATATTTAAAACTTAAAATAGCTATAATTTTTCCACATTTTAAAGGTATTTGAAAGTAACATATTACTATGCGTATCACTTTGTAAAACCAGATGTAGTTATATTCCTTGGAGATCTAATGGATGAAGCACATATAGCTAGTGATAATGATTTCTATGAATATGTAAGGAGGATATTCAACATCTTTTTAAATCCATATAGTATCTGCCAGAATGTCAAAGTAAGTTTAAATTCACTTAAGGACTTGATGCATGTATTTAAGTATATATTTGGGAATATATCTAATATATTTTAGCACATATGGTTACCAGGCGATAATGATATTGGGGGAGAAGATACAAAAGTAACTCCAAAAAAACTTCAAAGGTTTGAAAGAGCATTTTCCCAATCTAGCTTTCATAATGTTAACAATATCACTTTTTTTAAAATTAACCGTTTAACTTATATCATTCCGGTATATAAGAGAGAAAGAGAATTTTATGATACTAGCAAGATATTTGTTGGTTTAAGCCATGTACCTTTGATGTTTCGTCCTTCTCCATTCACGGAAAAGGTTTGTATAGATTTTATATGAATTGTTTTATTAATTAATTCATATTTAAGATCAAAATGAAACTAAGTCATGGTGTAAATATGGAATATGCAAAATATCAATAATACCAAAAATAATAGAATTGCATCTGGGTCTGTTTTTCTGGTTTTGTCAATGAATATATACAGGGTGGCCGATTAATGTGAGGAATTGAAATATCTTCATTTCTATATTAAAATAGCAGAAATTGTGTGGACCTAGAGTGCCAGGAATAATTTTATGAATATTTATGTTCTCTATCTAAATTCAATTGTTGTTTGTCACAAGGATGGCTTTTTTTGAGTAAAATTACAAATTCGCCTAAACTCTTATATTTAATAAACAAATACTGAAGTTGTGAGTAGTATAGTCTTGCAATCAGTATAGAAATAGTAATAAGTAGAATTTCTGATATCAATATAGGGCACATTATTATAAAAATTATTAAAATATGGTAACTGGTGTTTTTAGGTTATAAAAATAATATGATGAGTAAAATTCTATTGTTCATTAATCTCAATAAGTACATATGTTAAAAATATTTTTTTTTCTTGTATATATTGTCGAAAGTATGCCGAAACCAAGTATTTGACCTCCTATACTCTTAAGGTGAGAACGTATTAGGCTGTCGCGGGCCCGTCGCATCGCGAACCGTTCTGGGCTGGTCTCTTGAGATCCTTTGAAAAAGATAGGAGGAGAACGCGATGCGAGCGAGAACGTCTAGTGCGAATGCATACATTATAAAACATGGGAAGAAATTTCACCGCGCGCGGTCGAGCCTAGCACAGACCGCGATGCGACGAGACCGCGACCGCCTAATGCGTTCTTTCCTTTAACCTAACTCCATAAAACCTCAAAATGTTGGCACTTTTTCCGGATTTTCAGCTATAACTCCTTATCTCTATGTCCTAGCAAAAACTATCCTATACTCAATTTGAAAGGGAATAAAAAGCCAAACGACTTTCGTATGAAAAGTTTTTTCTTAAATTGAAAACGAAGTGAGCTACAGTTCGTCAAAAATCGGAAAAATTTCTAATTTTTTTCTTCAAGTTGGTTTTAAACCAACTTAGTGAAGTAAATGACTTGGAGACCCTGCATAGATGAATATCAAATCAAATCAAATACACAAATAAGTGTTTACACAAGTCACAGAGTAATACATAAGTAGGTATTTAAAATTTTTAAATTACATTATTTGGCGGGCAAGCCACACAAATGAAAATAAATACTAAAATTAAAATTAAGGACCATTACCTAGGTACACATTGAGTAAATACTCATTCAAATGAAAATAATTCCAAGTATAGTTTCAATATTCTTCTGTGCTGTAAAAGGAGTTTGAAAGCAAAAGGGACTTAACAGCATTTTTAAATTTACTAATAGGTAGAGATCTAATGGATACAGGCAGCCTATTAAACAGTATCACCGCAACAAACCCAAGCTGACTCTGGCCCTTCTTCAGTCTGCAGAGGACGGCAAGCAGATATGTCTTGTTCCTTGTGTCATATGAATGGAAGTCAGTGTGATCGGGATATTTATCCTGATTACGTTTGACATGCAAAACATTTTCTAAAATGTAAACACAGGGAAAGGTAAGTACATTAAGGCCGGCAAAAGCTCGCCGACAATCCTCCCGGTATCCGAGACCCGCTATGATACGAATGACCTTTCTTTGCAGTCCAAACACCCTTGCCGAATGTGCAGAGCCACCCCACACGAGAATACCATATGACAGAATACTATGGAAAAGTGAAAAATAATAATAATGGATACACACACACAGGCTTCTCAGTACAAAAACACCACTTGCAAGCTTCCTGCACACATTCTCCACATGCACCTCCCATTTTAGCTTACCACCCAGCCACACTCCCAAGAATTTCACACTCTCAGCACTATCAGTAGTTTCCTGCACGTTCTTCAATGTAAAAAGCATTTTCTGGGTCTTATCAGCATTCAGCACAAGCCTATTCGATAGAAACCACTCCTCAACCACCAACTGTGCAGCAGTCAGCCCCTCCCCAGCAATATGCTCAGTTTTGTCTGCCACAAACACTGTGGTGTCATAAGCAAACATCACATATTTTTCTTTAGAGTTGATAAGAGTTAATATAGGTCAAGAATAAGATTGGCCCTAGAACGGATCCTTGGGGTACTCCAATATTGATATGCGCCGGAGCAGACGGCACCCCATCTACACGTACTGTTTGATATCGGTTTTGTAAATAAGAATCAATTGGACGGATACTATTTTCACAAAAGTTATAATGCTTAAGCTTGCTGAAAGGAGGCTGTGCGCCACCCAGTCAAAGGCCTTGCTGAGGTGGCAAAACAGACAGAACAAGTATTGATGTTGTTCAGATGCCTCCCCTTATTTCGGAGGTAATACAAAATTAGACTCCACAAAAGGACACTTTATCATCAAAAATCGAGATATTGGTACCATCGTATAGAGGAAAAAATACTTATTTTTTGGTCCAATGTACAATAAGGTCTTTGTAGGAAGTATTTTTTGATAATTATTCAAAAAAAATCATTTGCATTAGCCCATATGGAAGAAAAAAAAATTAAATGTAAATATCTCGGTTTCAACCGTGCAAAAATTTAATTAAAAAATAGTTATTTTTGAATATAACATTCAATTAACAAAAAAGGAAGGCCTAAATGAAAAAAAAATATTCTTTATAAAAGTTTCGCTTATGTCTTGACAAGGTAATAGAGCGAATCCCATATTTTTTGCTTATAAACTAACAAAGGTATCACAATAAACAATGAGAGACGTCATGGGTTTATGCCCTAATTAAATATGTCCAGCCTCCTCGCCTTCAAGCTACGGCTGATGGAACACATTATATTATTATAGGTCCTGAAAAATTCAGCTTGTGTGGAAAAAGTGGGAGGTAAATCGTTTTTTAGATCGAATATTACGTATTACTATTATAAGTATTATTCTGTATTATACTCCAGTCGAGCCGTGAATTTCTTTTTGTTTTGTTCGGTTCGTTGACGCTTGTTAATTAGCAGCATATAAACTCGTGAGTTTAGTGTACGTAATATTGTTTAGTGTTTTATATTTTTATTTATATACTATTATTCTACTGTCATGGCTAGTAGTTCGGGTTCTGACAATTGCTGTGGGGGCATAAATTCAGTTGACAATATTATTAAAAATAACTTTTTTCTTCAAACGTCAGTAAATCCGTCATTACTCGACTGTGTAGGCGACCGTGAAGTTCCGTTTTTCCTCCGCCGGAGCTTTACTTTTCACTTTTCCGCCGGCGGAGGTAAAAGTGTTGTCATAGCAACATAGATACAATACAAACAGACAACAAAATAAGCGTCAACAACTCAAGATTTATTAAACTGCAATTTGTATTTATCACTTAATTTGTGATGCATTTCTAAAAATCACTAATTTAGGAACAAATTGGTTATTATTTAATCGAACTTACTCAATAACTGCTTATCAATACGGAATTAAAAGGCAATCGGAGACGCAATCTTAAAAAAATAATTATTGTTGACAGTGTCCACTGACAGCTTTATGTTACATTACCATAGCAACAACCTGTGCGTATTCACCGACACCGGTCTAAGCCGCCTTGCGAACCCACTTATCTTTAATAATAATTAGATATTATTACTATTAAAAAGAAATCTTTTTGCATTAATTTGTCGATATTTGAAGAAAAAACAGCATATTTTATTTGGAGGAAAAGTTACTTTTCATGGCTTGCACTCTATTACCAGCCGCACTCCGTTCGGCTGTTAAACACGAGCGCGCCATGAAAAGTATCACTTTTCCTCCATATAAAATAATATACTATTCTTTATTGGATCTGAATAAAAAGATTGAAATAAAGAGGTTAGGGCGACCGATGCCGGTTTTAAAATTAGACCAAACATGTGCCAAGAAAAAGGATGGTCGGTCTTTCACCAGACATTTTAACCCCGAAATTTACACTCGGAACAAATGGATATGTGGATGTAATGTAAGGAACTCTTTGTTTTGTTTTCCGTGCTTATTATTTTATATCCCAAATATGGATAAGAATTGGAGCCGCTTAGGTGTAACTGACTTGGGCCATTTACATGAAAAAATAAAAAAACACGGGGGGTCCAAATCTCATTTACAGGCTAGTATGGAACTTACGTTACTTGGGAAAGTTAACATTGCACAACAATTAAGTTCTACATACCGACAGCAAATCGCTAGACATAATGAGGTAGTAAGGAAAAATCGGCACATTTTGGGGAGAATTATAAGTTGCGTAAAGTTCTGTAGTGTTTTTGAGTTGGCACTCCGAGGCCACGATAAAACAGACGAGTCTCTAAATCGTGGAATTTTTAAAGAACTAGTAAATTATAGTGCCGAATTGGACAATGTGTTGAAAGAACATTTAGAAACATCATCTGTTTTTAAAGGAACGTCGAAAACAATTCAAAATGACATTTTAGACTGCATGCTAACTGTGTGTAAAAATGAGATATTATTGAAAGAAGTGGCAGATGCGTGTTTTTTGTCAATTCAGTACGACGAAACTACTGATGTTAGCAATTATTGTCAAATGGCAATAATATTGAGGTATGTCAAGGGGCATGTTATATGCGAAAGATTTTGGACCTTTTGCCGAATCACTGATAAAACAGCCAATGGTTTAGTGCAAAGTATCCAACAAGAAATAGACCCAATGATTCAAAATCCCAACAAATTAATAGCGCAGGCGTACGATGGAGCGAGCGTTATGAGCGGATCTGTTGGTGGCGTACAAAAAAAAAATGCGTGAAAAATACCCGTTTGCATATTTTGTTCATTGCTATGCTCATCAATTGAATTTAATAATGCAAAAGGCTGCGAGCCAAAATCCACAAGTACGGATTTTTTTAATGATTTATCTGGAATTCCCGCATTTTTTTCCAATTCGTCTAATCGAAGTGACGTGTTAGAAAAAATAGTTAAAGTCAGAGTGCCGCGTGTTGCCCCCACTCGATGGAACTTCAATATATGAATAGTTAATACTGTTTATGAAAATAGAGAAAATATGACCCTGTGTTTTCAAGAAATTTCTGAAAAAAACCGAAAATACGGTTACTGGCAGAGAAGCAAGCGGTTTAATTAGAACACTAGAAGATTCAAATTTTATGTTTTGGTTGACCTTTTTTCACAAAATTTTTCCTCATGTTGATACACTTTATAATCAATTTCAGTCTAGACATGTTGACGGTATTCAATTGCAAAAGTCTATTTCTAATTTTGAGTCATCTATTTTAAGCATTCGTAACGAAACTGAAGCAATTGAACAAGAATGGAAAACTGAAACTGTTTCTAAACGTAGACGTTTGGGTGATACTGAGAGAAAAAGCGTAAATGCCAAAGAAATATGCGATGTTATATTGACTCAAGTGAAAGATCGGCTCTCATATAGGGGACATTTAGAAGCAAATTTCCTTCTCACTAATAATTCATATGAGTCTTTTAACAAGAGTTTCCCATGTGAAATATTTCATACAGTTACGAAGATGTATCCAATGCTCGAAAAGGAGCGATTAAAAACAGAATTGAAGTTATTTACTCAAGAAACGACTTTTCGCAAATACAAGGTGCCACAAGTACTTTGGAATTCATTCAAAAAAATGATCTAGAAAGCACTTTTTCAGAAGTCGCCAAGCTACTAAAAATAATTATGACAACACCAATGAATACCGCTGAACCTGAACGGTGCTTTTCGACGCTAAAAAGGCTGAAAACTTTCCTTCGGAATTCCATGACGAATGACAGACTGAATGCCTTGGCAATGATGTCAATAAATAGAGATTTTGTGCATGACATACCGAACTTTGATGAAAAGGTGTTAGAAGTATTTGTTGCGCTTAAAAGCCGACGAATGGATTTCTCATTTAGAGACTAGAGTGAGCCGGGAATGAGTTTGTGTAAATAGAAATTTCTTATTTGTTTGATTTTGACGGTTTGAATTTGAATTCAAGTGAACATTTAAATACTGGTGAACTGAAACAAAAAACTATGTACTATGTGCATGTGATAAGGTCTACGTTGATCGGTTGAATCTCAGATTCCATACTGAAATACCTACTTACATGCTTATATGGTGTACGTGTAAAAATTTAATAAGGTGAGTTTTTTTCGAGGTTTTTTTAGATTATTATTTTTTTTTGACTCGAGTTATGATTGAAATTTTGCCATTAGAGAAACAATATAGTGACGATGCTGGTGCGTCTTTTAATTAAACTTAGTTAAGCATTAACTTTGAACCATTTTATTTATGTTTAGTGTTTAATAAAAATTTACGGCAAATTATTTTGATTGCTTGAAGTGTGCAGAGAACACAATTTGCAAGAAATTGAAAAAGTTCTCTTTTTGCAGTAATGTCTGACGACAGCACCAATATTTCAACACAGTGTCAAATGGTGTTTTTCGTTTTCTTGACCTTTTTATAAACATAAAATGAAAGTGTGTGTGTGTGTGATATGTGATCTGGAATCTCTGGAATCTGGAAATGGTGAGAGGGTGGCCTTGAAAGGCCGCGGCACTTAGGCCCCATTGGACCCCCTGTGCGTCCTCTTCAGGTCAACCAATCCATCTAGGCCATCGTCCAGCCTAGTGTTGTAAAAAAGGGCGATGTTGCCCGAGGAGGCTGTTCTAAGAAAAGCCATGGTTGGCCATCGTTCTCCCAAAATGGATTCCCTTAGTTCCGAAACAGCGTCGCAATCGCAGAGCAGATGCTCTACTGTTTCGTCCTCCTGTTCACAGCCTCTGCATATAGGTGTCTCGCATAATCTCATTGTGTGGAGATGTTTCCTTAGCTGGCAGTGTCCAGTCAGAATCCCCACCACGAGTCGTAGGGTCTTCCTTGACATATCCAGGTATGCTTTTGCTGCAGACTCATTAGGGTAGCTTAAAAACTCCCTGGCCAGTCGACAGTTAGTTGTTTCGTCCCATCTTGCCCTAAAGTCTTCATGGGTGATCTTTTTTATCATATGTATCGTCGTCGCGACAGGTAGGTTTGAAGGGCCGGCTCCGATAATGTTTGAACCGGCTGCCTTTCTAGCCAATTTGTCCGCTGATTTGTTACCTTCGCACTGTGCATGTCCTTTAACCCAGCACACAGAAATTCTGTCTTTGCGGGCAGCATCCTCCAGTGAATTATGGCATTCTAGTACTGACCTGGCTGTAAGTTTACAACTTCTCAAGGCCAGTAGTGCTTGTCTACTATCAGTGTAGATTTTAATAGTCTTGTTCTCAGTATTCCTGCGAACAATCTCTTTTGCGGCTATGGATATTGCAGCAAGTTCAGACTGAACTATGCTTGCGTGTCCCTCCATAGGCCATTTAAGTTCAATTCGCAAGCTTCGGGAGTAAATTCCACAGCCTGCTCCTTCCTTGGTTTTTGAGCCATCCACGAAAATGTTAACCGCACCTTCGGTTATAGGCTCAAATGGTTTTATTTGTACATCATATAGTTTGTCGAAGACAAACTTGGGAGGTATGCTATCTGCACTTACCTGCAGTAGTGGCAGTCTTACGACTGCCCCTTCCCACAGGTGGCGTCTAGTCTCTCCACATTCTATGCTAGGTTGCACACCAACGACTTTGAGCCTTAGCAATGCAGTCAGAGCCACCTCCCTTAGGTAAATATCTAGGGGAGGCAGGCACAACATTACTTCCATGGCTCTGGTTGGGGTTGTTCTCATAGCTCCCGTTACAGTTAGGCAGGCAGTTCTCTGTACCTGACTGAGCTTAAGCATTGCCGTTTTTTGTTGACTCTTGGGCCACCAAACTACGGCTCCATAGGCAATCATAGGTCTTATGATGGCAGTATAGATCCACATTACGACCCTGGGTTTCATCCCCCAGGTTTTACCCACGGTCCTGCGGCACTGTTCATAAGAGATGTATGCCTTCTTTAGTCTTCGTTCTCAGTGAAGATTCCAGGTTAATTTAGCATCGAAGGTGACCCCAAGGTATTTTACCTCAGATGCAAAATTTAGTTGTGTGTTTAGGAGGGTCGGAGGTCGCAGTGGCTCCATCCTCCTTTTTCTGGTGAAGAGCACCATCTCCGTCTTCCTGGGGTTTACAGACAGGGAGTGCTCCCTGCACCACTTTTCGACTAAGCGAAGGGCACTCTGCATTCGATTGCACAGAACTCCTTCAAACTTTCCGTTGAGCAGTATCGTAAGATCGTCTGCATATGCATTGGTGTAGAATCCATCTGAGTTGAGGCGATGCAAGAGGCTGTCGAGAACAAGGTTCCATAGCAGTGGCGACAGAACGCCTCCCTGCGGGCAGCCTCTGGCAACGATGCCTCTCACTACAGTATCTTCCACCTTTATTTGCACGCGTCTCTTCGAGAGCATGTTGAAAATCCAGCCACTGACAGCAGGAGGGACGCCCCTGTTTGTTAAGGCAGCATTGATTTTTCCAAAGGTGGTTTTATCAAACGCACCTTCAATATCAATAAATACACCTAAGGTGGACTCATTATTGTCCAGCGATCTCTCTATCCGGCTCACTGCTGAATGCAAGGCCGTGTCGGTCGATCTTCCCGTAGTGTACGCATGTTGGTTGGGATGCAGCGGTCGTTTGACCAGTACGCAGTCCCTCAAATATCGCTCACACAGCCTCTCCAGAGTTTTTAGCACAAAGGATGTTAGGCTGATTGGTCGATAGGCTTTAGGGACAGTGTAATCCATCCTACCTGCTTTTGGTATGAACACCACTCTTACTTCTCTCCATGCCTTCGGGATGTAGCGCAGCGCTAGGCATGCCCAGAACACCTTTACCAAGTGCGGCAGTAACTCGTCCAAGCCCCACTGTAGTAGAGCTGGACGGATGCCGTCAGTACCTGGCGATTTGAAGGGTGAGAAGCTTAGTACTGCCCATCGTATTTTGTCTTCACTAACTATTTGGTTGGCACTTTGCCAGTTCAGATCAGTAGGTTGAAGGTTTGTCTCGTCTGGCCAGTTCCTGTCGTCTGTTACCGACGAACCAGGGAAATGGGTCTGCATAAGCAGTTCAAGACTCTCTTGTAGGTTAGCGGTCTTAGTGCCGTCCTCCCTTGTTCGTAGACCTAGGTCGCGATCTTTGTCTTTTGCGAGGACCTTGTAGAGCCGTGCAGTCTGCGAGTGATCTTCGATCTCCTCACAGTAGACCCTCCAGGTCTCCCTCTGTTTTTTCCTTACTAGTTTTTTAAACTCCCGCAGATTGGTGCTGTATTGCTCCCAGTCGGCTTGAGTTCTAGTTCTTTTTGCTCTGTTTAAAGATTTTCTCGCTGTCCTCTTGAGTTCTCCCAGCTCTTTGTTCCACCATTTTGTGGCTTCCCCTGGCTGTTGTTGTGATGCCTCAAGAGGGCAAGATTTTTCAAAGGCTTTAGTTATGGCGGTCTGTAGGCCTAGCATGCGACTTTCCAGGCCGTCATTGTCTTTAGGCGTATTCCCCTCCACTTCCCGTAGGTTCTCCCGAAGCCGGACGAGGAATTGAGCTCGATCCGTCCTTCGGGGATCCCTAAAAAGCTTCCTGGGCGCCTTTATTGAGCTAAGCTCAAATGTTAACCAGCGATGATCTGACATGGTGACCTTGTCAGAGACATGCCAGTTTATGACTAATTGAGATATGCCCGCCGAGGCAAGTGTTATATCAATTATGGTTTGACTCCTGGAGTTAATAAAGGTTGGTGCAGTACCTCTATTGAGAATGTTGAGGTTGCTACCTGTAATGTAATCATAAAGTGATTTACCTCTAGCATTGTTGTCTTCGTTGCCCCAGGTCACATGGTGTGCGTTAGCGTCACAGCCCAAAATGACCTCCCATTTCTGGTTCTGGCAGTGTGCTATCAGGTCCTCCATTTCCCTCGTGGGAGGCAGTGTAGCCGAGTCCTGGGGGAGGTACACTGCAGCTAAGACTACAAAGTTAGTTTTGCCGGCCAATACATATTCCATCTTCACGGCCGTTAGGTCAGAAGTGGACAAGTGATATAAAGGCTGGGCTTTAATGTTCTGAGGTACATATATTGCAGTCTTCGGTCTTTCTGTTGTGGGTAGGCTAAAGATGCGCCCACTTAGTCTGGTTAGTCCAGTTACCCTGGATTTCACTACCCAGGGTTCCTGGATCAAGGCCAGTGCATTCTGCGTTTCGTCCAGGTGGCGACAGAGAACTGCCGTCGCAGCCCGGCTATGATGCAGATTGCACTGGACTATGCTAACTGAACCCGCCATTGGGTTATTTTTAGGGTTGGTTCGGCTGATGAACCCTTCCTTTTGCCAGCTCAGGGCTATCCGCTTCGATGTCCTCCTCCAGGAGGGCATCCTCGTCCACTGGGGCGGCGGCATCAGTCGTTCCCGACGGCTCAGCCCCCCCAGCTTCAGTCTCCTCGGTCATCAGGTTTTTAATTAGGGCCTCCCTCTCTGACGGAATTCTTCCGTAAGGGTTGTCCTTGTCAATTATGGCAACTCTGAGGTGACTCACGGCTGCCTCTTTGTATCCTGTTGGGATCACTCCACCAGGTCCAGCGCCCTGTTTAACCCGTTTGAGGGGTTTAGGGGTGGATTCTGAGGAGGTTCCCGACCGGTTGCGTTTTTTGGAAGGTGGCACACCTTGCGGGTGCGCATCCTTCCGTGGTTGTGATTTGACCTTGTGGTGTCCAGCCTCCTTTAAGGGAGGCGGTCTCCTAGAAGGCTCAACATTTGGGGTTGGAAGACTTTTGGGGTTCTCAGCCTTCTTAGAGAGATTTTGGTCTCTTTTAGAAGGTGGCACACGCGCAGTCTTCGCAGCCTCCTCCTCACGTTGCCTCCGCCTTCTCTTGGCTTCGGCCCCGCATATTCGTTTCCCTCTACGGGATTTTGGTTTGACCCAGCCCTTGGATGAGGGTGGGTCTTGGGCCAGCGATTGCTGCCCTTGAGATTGTGGCGAGCGTTGCCGCTCTGCCACTGTTTCGGCTTTATCATTGTCCATAAGGGATATTAAAAATTTCGTCCTCCTGACTCCCCACCCACCACGGAGTCCCAGTCGGGGGAGCTGCATGGCAATATCCCATGCAGACACCAGGGTTGTCAGGAGGATATAGTCTCCAAGGCGAGGCAACGCAGTGAGAGGGTTGTGCAGCACTGGGACGGCGGCGCCAGACCAAAACCGCCACGGGTCCGCAGCCCCCTACGCGCCCCCTCTGCCTCTAAAGACTCACCCTGTCGGCCCTCTGACGGGACGACACAGCCGATTGATCGGGAGTGGGTTAGTTCCCGACCGCCCGTCTAGCCGAACTCCGGACCGAAGAGGTGTGTTGCGGCCTGCTCAACCTCCAGGATTCCTTCATCCGACGACACGGGTCGCCACGCACGGCACAAACACGTGGGAGCCGGTCCGCGGGAGTGCTTTCGCCATAGCCCAAGCCAGGGTTTTATTCCCGGTGGGCCAGCTTATGACACTCCAGGCCATAGCACCGAAGCACTATGGCCCTCCCCTATCCGCCACCTGGGGACGCGCCTGGTAGGATTCTCAACCCTCAGGGTGATATGTGATGAAAAATATATTGAAAAATTTATGGAATTCACTTTAAAGCTAGGAAACGGCAAAGTCGAAGGGCTAACCATCGATAGAAAGATGTACAATAACACTTTTTTGCCATCAGACCGATATATTTTTTAACGTTTTCGAACTTCTCTTGATTTTTTTTTGAACTTTATTGATTTGTAGTTACAATAAACTGTTTTAATGGTTTACTCTTCTGGAATCGATAAGTACCTACTTATTAATTTCTTTTAGTGCGCAACAATTACCATTCAAGAGGGCGCCGAATTCATGTTTTTTAAACGATTTTAACGAGTTTTGGGTAAAAATTGGGCGTGGCACCCCTAAATTTTCCGCCTGCGGCGGGGAATCCTCCGGCGGCGCCTGCAGCGGGCATCCCTCTATGCGTACGAATGAACCTTTATAAAATGCGCACTACCTATGTAAAACCTCACGAGCCGCCACTGAAATATGCATAGACGGTTGATTGAAATATGTACTTTGAAGCCAAATAAGCAATCAAAAGAGGCCCATCGGACTGTAAGAACTCCAGAAATTGAAAAAGCAGCTTTAAATTCGATTAGTACCAGAAAAATTGGAAATAATTTGAATCTCTCGCACGTTCTAGTTTGGAAAATTTTGCACGATTTTCTGGTATACATTGCGAGTTAATTTATGTCACTGGTTTCTGGAGAAAATTGCTCATAATCCCTTGTTTGATCATGAAATAATGTTTACAGATGAAGCTAACTTCTGCAGAAACGCTATCAGAAATGTTCACAAGAATCATATTTGGGCCGGCAAAACCCCCATGCGTACACGTATCTAGATACAAAAATTTATAAATTTCAATTAAATATACAATATACCTACTTAATATATTCATATATGCAGGGACTCCAAGTCATTTACTTTACTAAGTTGGTTTAAATCCAACTTAAAGTAAAAAATTAGAAATTTTCCAGAGTTTTGACGAACTGTAGTTTTCAATTCAGGAAAAAACTTTTGATATGAAAGTTGTTTGGCCTTTTATGCCCTTTCAAATTGAATATAGGATAGTTTTTGCTAGGGCATAGAAAAAATGAGTTATAACTGAAAATCCCGAAAAAAGGCCAACATTTTGAGGTTTTATGGTTACAGTTAGTTGCGCCAAGAGTGCAGGAGGTCAAAAACTTGGTTTGGGCATAGTTTTGACAATATATACAAGATAAAAAAAATAAAATCTTCTACCTGATTTGCTTAGACGTTGACACCCATTTTACGACGCCGTTATTGGACTAAATGGTTTGTCATCTAATAATTCAAAGGGACAATCGAAATGTCTTAAATTTGTAGAGTAGTAATGCTTTCTACAGAGCCAGAGGTCCAACAAGTGGATGAGATACTTACTGTGCAAGAAAGTTTTTTAAAACTGGACCTACTTTTTGAAAACCTTAAGATTGAAAATGGTATTTAATCAATTTCGCCAGTTTAATTGGCTGTTTGGTCAATAATCATCTGTTTTACGCCAAATTACCTTGCTCGGGGGCACTTTTTGCTTTGCAGTTATTATTGACAATTATCTGAATTTGAATGTTTTGGCGAATTTTCTAATAAGTTAACAAATTGTCAGGTGCAATTGTTTCTGTAAGAGTAATTATTATCAATGACAAGAAAAAACATAAAACAGCTTATCCGCAAAAAATTGGCTCTCGTTTACATCCGTTTTATGGAATGGAACAGATTCATCTAATATACTTTCAAAAACCTAATAACCACAACAAATACCAATTAATTCAAGCGATCACCAGTATGAGTTCACTAGAGCTTCCCCCATATTTATAATTAATATCCACGGTATTAACTACAAATATGGAATGGAACAGATTCATCTAATATACTTTCAAAAACCTAATAACCACAACAAATACCAATTAATTCAAGCGATCACCAGTATGAGTTCACTCGAGCTTCCCCCATATTTATAATTAATATCCACGGTATTTACTACAAATATTGTGGTAGTTCGCTTGAAATTAGTTTTTGGTTATTGGAACATTAATTAAGGATTGAAGAGTTGCTGAATTTCCCGTACCATATTATACTGTCTAAGTAAGTATTGTGGAAAAGACTTGATAAACATGATGTTCTTATAGTGGAGAAGATGTTTAAATTCCTAATTATTTTCTCATGCCAACTTAAATGGTGTATAATATGTAGAGTTTGGTGCCCTTGACCTATTGACTGCCATAAAGCCCTAATTATTCCTCTGCCCATAAAATTTCCCATATTTACCACCTTTTCAGGCGGAATCGGCCCGCGGCGTACACATTTGATTTATTACCTGCAGGCCTAATTATACCATTTTAAGTAGGCTGTAAATATGAAATTGAAATCTTTATTTTTAGTTCTTATTGGATTTCAGGGAGTGATGACTTTGGTTTGGTATTAGGGTTAGAGTGTAGCCTCCATGGACTTGTGCGGATAGTGGTGTGTCTGGTAGTGCCCCTCCAAAAAGAAAGCATTTATCGCCCGATGCTAAACAAATAATTAAAAATGTGTACCGATCGTTGAACGAAAGAGATTTTGATTCAAGTGATGCTCTAGCCGAAACGTCTGCTTTAACAATTACTTCTTTAACGGATATAGTACTAAAGCCTATTAATTCTAGAAGAAATCCACATGACTCTGGCAAAATAAATAGTATTGACGAGGATGATACGGATTTATTAAGAAAAGTGTATCAAATATATGAAGAACAATCTGTATCTACACTTGTTTCCCGAAAAAAAAAAGGTTGGCCAACGATGAAACAAATATTTCCTGTAGCATTTCAAGCCTAAGGAGAACTTTGATTAAAATGGATTTTACGATTAAGACAAACCCTAGTGGAATTGTTTCCTTCAATGGCGCCATAAATATTTGAGGGCTTTTAAACAGTATAGAATAGAAAACCGTCCAATTATCTACCTTGCCAAAACGTGGTTTGATACACACGATACTGCAAGGTTCCAAATTCTTCTTTAGATTATCACCAAGACACTGACGCAAACCTTTTTGAAGATTGGTTTGAACAGCGCCTTCTTAAAAATAAACCTATTGCGATGAACAACGCTAGTTACCACAGTCGGCAAATGAAAATGTTATCTTGTTCTAACAGCACAAAAGCAGAAATTCAAAATATTATAACATATATTTTGAAGAAAACTACAAAAATAAGTGATCTTTTAGAAGAATTACAGGCTTTTAAAATTAATAAAGAGTAGGTGTGTAATAAACTTGAAGCAGAAAATGGACATGGGCAGTGTGGCGTCTCCCCCTACTATTGTTTTTAATCCAACTAAACTAATATCACCGAACATTAACAAGAGACTAGAAGGTCCACTCTCAGTCGGCACTTTTGATGCAGAGCTTACAAAGGCGAGACGCCAGACTTTAGACCAGACGGGGTGAAACGTGGCCCAAGGCCTGAGCGGTTAACCAGCATTTCATCAGGTTCCGCGACGGGGCAAGGAGGGAAATACTGGGGGCGGGGCTTAGAGTGAACCTTCTACTCTATTGTTAATGTTCGGTGCTAATATAGCACGAAGTTAAATTACATATTAGAAGGGATAATACTTTTTCCACATTAAGTATATCTGCAGTAGAATTAATAAAAAATATACAAGTAACTTTTCTATAAACAGTTGAAAAAACTGTATAGAACACGTAATTAAGGTGGAAAACCCTCATATGTGTATGAGTAGTAATGTTCAACTTCAACCCTTAATAATAAGTTCAGGTTTAGATGAAGATAATAGTGAATTAGTAAAAGTGACACAGAACTATGTTTGACGTAAAGTAGAGTTAAATTGTCAATGCATTTTAAGATCCTTTACACAAATAGTGCATTATGTAAAAATCGACCTCTCCTATTGGTCGATCCATCTCGTATTACAATATATCTTCGTGATGCAATCGATTTCTGTCAAGAGCTCTCGTGGTGTAGAGGTTTAGACAGCTAGGTCTCACCTGGACGGCCCGGGTTCAAACCCCGTTGCTTTTTTTTATTATTTTTTTAAGATTATGTTTCTAAACAGTTTTTTTCTTGATTTTGGGCATGTCTTGGGTTAGTTTGGGTTAGCACCTGGTTAGTTTCCTTTTCTTGAGCTCCCGTAGCGAGCGGAGGGCCATGCGGATCAACGAATAAAGGCCGATTTTTATATAGTGCACTATTTGTGTAAAGGATCTTATAATGCGTTGTCAATATGCATTTTTGTAAAACTTTTCTGTGTACCTACATTGATTTATTGTACTTATGTATTATACTACATTCAATAAAAAAATAAATTTTATTCTTATATTATTTTTTATTGATCATTTTTCCTTTAGCTTTAACTGTCTTTAATTCAAAATAGAAATAATTCAATATGTATATTGACCTATATTTTCAAGCCGACCCTTAACCCATTTATTGTGGATTACAGATGTCCTAAACAATGGGGTTTATTCAGGTAGTCGATTTATGGCAGTAAAGGTCAACGGGACAATTTGAACCAAACTATATCTATGGCTCTCTCTCAACTCCTCAAAATGATTTTTTAATTAGTTTAGCAGCAGTAATCTTTTTAAAAGCTTTTTAGACTCTTAATATTTACATATACATGTTGAGCAACAATTAGGTTCATCAAAATTCAAATAACGTTTCCAAATAAATTTGGTCAATAATTAATGAATTAATCATAGTCTTCTTATGTCTCCTAATTAATTCAATAATTATTATTGTTCAATCGCTAAAAACCTATCTGCACAAATTAAAAATGATAATAGCTCTTTGGAAGGTATGGCTGGAATGCTGGTCTCTGAATAATTATTTTTCCTTTACTCAGCTAACTTGTTGGAACTCAGGAGCGTTATGTCGGACATAAAAAGTAAAAGCTATTCTGGTTTGAATGCGTTGTCTTTGAGAATTTTCGTGGAGTTGACTTCTACTGCATTGGACTGTTTGCGTGAAGCTATTGACACTTAATTTGTTGAGCGCCAGTTTTCTGATTTCCTAAATAGGACTTTTGTGCTACCCTCCTAATAAGAGTGGCGTTAACACAGATACTTCTAATTTCATACCAATATCTCTCTTACCTACCTCATCAAAAATTCTTTAAAGGTTGGTTAAAAATGGAGAATGTCATCTTTGTTGAGAAAACAACATTTTGAGCATAAAGCAGTTTGGCTTTCAGAAGGAATATGAGCACTGCCCTTTTCGATTTTTTAGAGCATCTGTATATTTGTTTGAATGTAGGAGAGGTTGTTGCGGCAGTGTTTTGTGATTTGACCAACGAATTTGATTGTGTTAGTCTTGAAATACTGTTGCGACACGACCTGTGAATCACACATCATTTGTATTTATGCCCGACGCGACGGCCGGCTTGGCGGCAAGGTAAACCATTGACTGAACCTAATTTGGAATCAGAGAGTAGTAAATCTGGACATATTGACGCTTTGCTGCGTTATTAGAGATGGACCAGGGAATTTCAGTAATAACAATCTGTTTCGATTTCGGTTGTAACTCGAAGAGCACCAAGCTTCAATTTTAAAGTAACTATTTTTTTTTTGTTATATCAAAATGGCTGAAATTTTTAGTAGTGTTTTTAACTTCTTATTGCTATTTCTTTAGTTCATATAATAATCATAATAAACGTCTTCAGTATGCAGAAAATTACAAAATGCGAAGCTGAAGCTAAGCTTCCTATCTTAACCTACAAAATAAATTTACTACAGGTACCTACTGAAATATAATCCAAACTAAAGTCTAAATTATTGAAGTTAATTACAAGCACGAAAATAGTTACCAGTATGATATAATTTTAGATAAAATTAAAATTTTATATGCAAGGATCTGACTGAAGCCTATAATAAATGTCTGATAGATTACTGCCTTACAAAATCTGCAGTAAGCTTGAGACATTTAATATCAACTGAAATTTTACTGTAAATAACAAATCTGATAACTGAAGGATCTAATATAAACTATTTTCAAAATCGATTGTTTAATGCTAGTTATAATGCATTACCTATATATTTTAGGTCATAAACAAAATGATGCCCCATGTACTTTTTACTGCTCATGAGCATAAATCGATGATAATTAGTACTGATGCTCTGCTTCATAGAGACTTCCATATTGTTCCTATTACTCCTGATAATGTTCGAATTTATGAGTATTCCTTGGGCATTCAAGATATGTACGAGATTCTGATTCCCACTTGCAGTTATCGAATGGGAACTAATAAAATTGGCTATGGGTATGCAATAATAGGTAAGATTTAATATGCAGTCAGAGGCGTGACGTAAGCAAATTTATTAGATTCGATTGGTTACTATCTCTAGCAAATTGGACAATTGACGGTTAGATTTTAAAACATATTAAAACGTACTATTATTATTGAATTAGCAGTGACATTTATTTTTGCGATTAACGTTATGAATATTGTCGACATGCTCGTAAATTTATGGACATGTCAGATAAACGTGACAACGCACAATGACAATGGATTAAGAAAAAACACGTTATTTGATTGGATAAATAGCAGAGGCAGCAGAATACTTTCACCTCTGAGCTTTTCCTTCAATATAAAATGGATCTTTTACACTTTTAGTTCGTCTAATGAGTGACATAAAGTTACGTTTTTCTGATATTTGAGGGAAAAATAGTTTTTTAAGCCATAAAAAACTAGATTTTCCCTAATATTATTTTCCAAAGCACGAATTAAGTGCCAAGGTTATGAGATAATTACCTAAATGTCTAATGATCTGGTATAGTAATTACTGTTATATTTTTCAGAAAACAACGAACTTAAATTTACAAACCTATGGTCGCCGTCCCGTTTCGAACATTTAGTTGTGTACTTAATTTTGGTTGTGTTGCCTTTGTCAATATTTTTCGTATTCAAATGTTGTGGCTGTGTTAAAAAATTTAAAAAATGTTCCGGATACTTAAAATTAGCCTATAAAAAGTTATGTAGATAAACCATTTTTAAGAGTTTACATTTGTTTTATTTATTAGGAGATATAATTAACGTAGGAATGCTCGCTGCACAAATTAAATCACCATTTTATTATCATAACGAGCACATAATATTTTCTATTTTAATTTTGTTATACACATTTTGAAATGAAGTGGTGTATTCCGAGATATTCATGTGATATCGAGTATACCTACCTATATAATTTACTTGGCAATTTATTAGCGTAAAGGTACAGGGTGTTCATCTATATTTTGACCCTGACCGCTTAATTACAAGTAGTTGCGACGCGCTTTCCGTGTTATAGAAATATTATTATTTTTTTTATTGTTTAAACGAGTAATGATTTTTAAGTTGTTCGATGCTCGTGGAGCTATGACGAGTTCCACCGAGAGTAGTATTAATATCCACTTACCGAATTCGACCAGATCTCCTTCATTAAAATAAACACCTGGCAAGATCGGCAAGGCCCTGTAGCAAGTTGTAAAGTGTGCGCGCAATTTGCTCGCTGCTCCGGAGAGAGGTTCTTTGGGCGCCACCGAGTTCGTTACGGACCAAACTGGAGATCCCCGCGTTATTTTTGGAATTTGCTGCAAGACTTCGGTTCCTCAAGATAAACCTCGCCGGTAAGAATCGCAAAGGAAGAGAACGCCAACACCGATCTAGAAGCGTTGAAATTTTAAACTACAAAAGATTGTGGAGCCAAATAAACACGCCGCAAGTACAATACTATCTCTTTATTTGAATAGAACTAGATGAGCCAGTAAAAAAGTGATAAAGACAAAAGCGTAAGAGTAAACTAACCAAAAAAATGGCGATAAATACAAAAGCGTAAAAGTAAATTGCGAAGGCCCAAAATTTTGATATAAATATTTTCCGGTATGAAACCGATGATGGAGGGTAGTTTGAACCCCAAAAAAAACTAAACTATCTAATAATAATAAACTTAGCTATAAGTATAAAAGAAAAATTATCAGTGGTTGACCAAACTCTATGAATATTAAAGTTAAATGAAAATGAAGTAGGCACTACTCAAACGCTTAAGAACCCCCGCGAGTAATTGGGGTAGTAAAAAGAAAACTTAGGTTTGGTCTACCGCGCGGGGTCGTGATCACGTAAACCGTTAGGATAGTGGGTCGCTATAACTTAATAGCCCAACTAGCATTTATGGTGGCAGATACGTAACTGCTACTATCAAAGCCACTAGAAAGTGGGCGGTGACCATCGGCGGCTACGTCGTATATTCGTAGCTGCTAAGTAACTACGACCAAAATGGGGAAAGATTTTGAGTAGCCGGGTAGTGACTTGGGTAGTTTTTGCTACTAAAAGAGTTACTATGATGTGTTACTATAAAAAAGCCTACTGGTGAATGCGACTTATCTGTTACGAAGCTGCCTAGTCGCGGGTTCGTGGCAGCCAAGTGTTTTCCACCGACATGTGGATGGTTTCGTTAAACTGTTAAGCTTTATTCGCAGCGACCTCTTCATGCAATTTCACATTTCATAAAAATAAACGTCATGATGGAAAATAATTATAGAAGCCAGTAATATTTTTTTGTTACTTACCATGCGATTTTAACGTCTTTTGTAGGTAAATTCCAAAACGCAATCGACTTTACTGAATAAAATAGTGGGTTTATATGACAAAATTTGTTATTGATAACTACTTTCTTGTAACCAAATGTTGTAGAAGCTCCAATGCCTGTGGTGGCACCGCAATTTTAATAAATACGGATTTTTTAATTGTTTTGAAATTTCTGAGAACGATAGATTTAATAACCTTTCAAACACCGAAAGTGTTTGAATTTTCATTAGTTTATAATAAGACAAATAACTTTTATATTCTTTGTATTTACAGACCACCTTACTATTCAAATCTGAACCAGTTTTTTCAAAATTTAGGGGTACTTCTCTTATATATATATATTGAGTGGAGATTTAAATATAAATTATGAAGATAATAGATCTGAGGCTACGTTAAAGCTTCGCAGTTTGCTTTTGACATTCAACCTTGAAATGAAAGTAAATGTTTCTACAAGAATAACAGCATCTTCTGAAACAAAAATCGACTATTTATGTTCCAGCTTAACAGAAAATAATGTTTTTATAAACTGCGAAGTTGTTCCCGTTGACTTCTCAGATCATGAAGCAGTTTTGGGTACGTTTGTGGTAAATTTTAAAGCAAAAAAGTCTAGACGTAAGTTTGGCAGATTATTTAGTTCTAAGAATTATTGTAAGTTTAGAAATGTTTGTGAAAGGATAGATTGGGCATGTTTTCTACAGTCTAATAGGCCTTTTAACAGGTTCCGTAATATTCTTACTGAAAATTTTAATGAGCTTCCCTGTACAGAGTATTAGACAGAAGAAAAGAAAAGTCTGGCTAACTTCGGGTATAAGAGTTTCTTCTAAAAATATGAGATCCCTTCACCTAATTAAAAAATTCACAAACGACACTTCATTTCTTAGTTACTTTTATAAATATAGAACTATATATAGGAATGTTGTCAAACTAGCAAAATCTAAATTCTACCAACGCAAAATTAAAAATTCAAATAACGCAACAAAAGAAAGCTGGAATATTATTCATGAATTGACTGGTAAAAATCCGCGCGTAGAGAAAAAAAATCGAAATTTGTCCTGATGTACTCAATAATTTTTATTGCAATGTCGCTAATGACTTACAATCCAATCTGCAAAGGAAAAATAATCCCCTTTCATATGTGACATATAGATATTCAAGAAGACTTTGCATTTCAGACCACAAACCTTCCTGAACTTTATGAAATATTTAAACGAATTAAAAATTCCTAGGGAAGTGGCTACGACAATATTTCAATCCGATTGTTGAAAACTCTTCCTGAAAGAGCACTGTATGTCTTGGCTGAGTGCATTAATGTGTCTTTTTTGACTGGCAGTTTCCCTGACTGTCTAAAAACAGCAGTAGTTATTCCGCTTCACAAAGGAGGTGACTGTGATATCCCTTCAAACTACCGCCCAATTTCCTTACTGTCGACGCTATCTAAAGTTGTGGAAAAGTTAGTTAGGAAGAGAATGTTGATACATTTGGCTCAAAATAGTATTTTGGATGGCGCACAGTTTGGATTTCAGGAATTTAAAAGTACTCAAGATGCTATCTATAATTTATTAAACCAAATATATCTTAGACTTAATACTAATGAGATGGTTGCGACTGTTTTTTTGTGATTACTCTAAGGCTTTCGATTGCGTGAATCACCATATATTGTTTAGCAAACTAAACGTTTATGGCTTTAGAGGGATCACAAATCATTGGTTTGCATCATATCTTACGGGAAGAAATCAATTTGTAAGAGCCTCAAATAGTATTATTACAAGTGGAGTCCCACGAGGTTCTGTGTTGGATCCACTTTTATTTCTCCTATATTTAAATGATATCACCAGGTTACCAATTGAGGGCAGATTCACGTTATTCGCAGATGACAGCACCATTTTGTGGAGCGGTGTGGATACTGATGCCTTAAAGAAAACGGTATCTGCAGATTTAAAAATAGTAAAAGACTGGTGCGACTCAAATCTTTTAATTTTCAACTCAAAGAAAACTAACATCATTACATTTAAATTTTCGTATGATGATCTGGTTCTCGATTCACTGAATATTGACAATAAATTAAACCTTAAATTTCTAGGAATCAATGTTGATAGGCTATTAAAATTCGATAGTCATGTGGTCCAACTTAACAATACATTATCAAGTGGCTGCTATGTTGTAAGAATTGTGGTACGGGAACTTGGATTTAATACGGGAAAGATGGTATACTAATCCATGACAGAGTCACATATTAGGTATGGGATTGCCTTTTGGGGAAATTGTGCAGCTTATTTATTACAATCAGTTTTTATTCTGCAAAAGAGGGCAATAAGGTGTCTGTGTGATGTAAGCTATTTAGAAGACTGTAGGCCGTTATTTATTCAGCATAAAATTCTGACAATTTACTGCATTTTCATCCTAGAAACGGCATGTCTAATGCATAAAAACTTCCATAAGGATATTTTTGAAAAAAGCATCTGTAGAACTACCCGGCAAATCCTAACTATTCCACTTCCAATGGGGAACTTGCATAAAAATTAAATTTGAAAAATATTACTCACAAACATAATTTAATACTATTAAAAGAACCACAGTTCACAAAAAAACTAATTTTTTATTTTTGTATAATAAATATAAGCAATTAAAAACTGCATAATTCAAATTATTCTTGTAACGCGCCGTCCTTGGCTGGCACCGGTTGTGACGTCAAGTAGCTCGTTTGTCGTCGCGTTTGACGGACGGCAGAGCAGGGAACGTCTTAGCTTCCATTATTATTATTAATATTAAAGCACAGATTAAAGTACAAATCAATACGAATTATAACAAACATCCTGGCAATTCAACGACAAGCAGTAATAAACGTAAATATTTTAATACTTGTGGCTGCCGATGCCATACTGCCTTCACTGACATTTTAAGATAATTATGTCAATGACTGCTTTCCGATCGAACGAGCGGTGTGACGTCACGTGTCGTTTAAAATGAGTAGCTTGCGGTCACAACTTTAATTTTTTATTGCAAATTAAATATTGCGATTTGAGGGCTGATATTTGGTGTGTGCTGTCTCTATAGGTAGGCAAATATATTAAAGAAATAAAAAAAAATTGTTCAAGTTCCCCATTTCTAAAACAACCCTAACAAAAAACTCTCCCATTTTTAGAAGTAAGCAAATTTTTAATCACTTACCTGACGAATTAAGAAAATTGACTGATTTAAAAAAAAATCCAGGAATAGGGTTAAATGCTTTCTACTGGGAAGAGCTTATTAGGATTTGGAGGAATATTTCAGGGATAAATTGTGATAACTGCTTAATCTACGTCAACTGTATTTTATGTGATATTTTATTATGTGTGTTTAGTGGTTTTTCTTTTAATGTGTTAAACTGTTACTTCTTTATTGTTTACTGTTTTCCGTACTACTACTTTATTACTTACCATATAAGTTTTACCTGTGATTCTATTTTGTTGCTTTTATGCTTTGTCAATGAAATTTATTCTGACAATAAAGTATATTTCTATTCTATTCTATTCTATAGAAGATTCTTACAATTTAATTAATTCCTTAAGTCGTGGGGCTCTTTTATATCCTCGTGAACAAGTAGTGGACGTAGTTTCAACAGCCTATATTATATTTAAAAAACTGATGAATGAGTTCGAAGACACATTTTTAGATATTTACAATAAAAAGTCTTTTCTTTGGCTGTTGTTAAACTATCTAAATCAAAACAGCCTTTTGACTCCTTTTGAAAATTGTAAAAATCACCTAAAAATTGATGTTTCAAAAATGTTTCTTAGCAGCATTTCAAATACACTTCTTAATAATTATTGTTCTAAACATAATCATAATCTTTTGGGTAAAAAGAAAAAAAGGAAACTGGAGACTTTTAATAAATAAATATTAGACCCCAATAATATACCGAGTAATATGTAATACTCCTGGTCGCGATTCAGGTGATGTTAGATAAATAGCACGGTCAATTACTCCAATAATGGCATAAAACAAACATAGTCAGAAAAATACTTAAATATATCATCGACCTAAATATGACGGTTTTTTTCTATTATAAATAGCGACAGAGATAAATATCGCCTCAACCAACGATGCGCAAACTTTTATTGAAATAATTTGTATCCTGATTAAAACTTCCTCTTTTAAGTTGGACGAATTCATGTCATCTTTGCTGATCGTCGTTTAATTCTCGAACTGGTTAAAATCATTATACGGTTCTTATGAACATTCTTCAAATAAAGCTCGACCATTTTCAGCCTTCAACAATCGACTTTTGTAAAATATTACCAGAAAGTAAAGATGAATCAGTAAATCAGACTTCAAAGATCAATCCCATCACATTTGAAACATAAACCTTAATCTCCACATAGCAGCATTTAGATACATGGATATATAATACAAAAAATATGTAGAATTTAACATAAAATTCAAAATTATTTAAAAATGTGGTATATTACATTTAAAAAAGCTGGCATGTGCCTTGCTTTTCTGAAAAACCATGTATACATTAGAACAAAAGCATGTGTAGAAGCAGATAAAATCAAACAATTTTTGTTCGGAATATTTTTATCTAATTTCAAAAATAATAGAGATATTTCCATTTGAAGAGTTATCTGGATCACTCTACATTTTTTTTTGTTTTTATAGATAAATCAGAAAATATGAATTATCGTTGCTTAAAAAAGATAAACAAAGAAAACAACTTTGGGATTAGATTGCTACGCCCGCAATTATGTTTTTTTTTAAATTCTTATTTTATATTGGTATCTTTATAATCAACCATATTTTATATTCGAAATACTACAATTATATGAATCTCCGTCAGGAATTAGTAGTAAAACAAAATTACAAATTTATTATTATATTTGGTATTATAAGAAATCGAGTATGAAACATTTCAATCACATCAAAATTTTTAAAGTAACAATATCAGTCAAAAAGTCTAGGAAACGCTAAAATTATCGATTTCAACAGGGTTATTTTTACAATACTTAACATTTTTAGTAAGTAAACTAACTAACATTACTAATACTAAGAGTTTAAAAACAAAAATTAGTTTTAATATGCTTCTTAAAATCAGAAAGGTTGCTGTAAGATTTCACAGCCTATAAAATGTCTTGCTAGAACCCATATAAAAGAAAATATACGTGCCTATCTGTAATTTACACCATACAAATATAGTAACAAAACAGTGAAATCTTGAAACCTTATTAAACATATCTTATAATAACCATAATTCTTACATACAAGCTCTAAAATAATTCAGTGCAATAACGGTTTAATATACATTTTCAATGATTTTTTACGATATTAAAATTAATGCATTTAATTCGAAAATGTGACCTATAATTTAATTTTACAGACAATGTTCCCCTTTTTTAATAATACTTTTTAACAGTGATTTTACTAATTTAAACAAACGTATTTTATTTCCTTCGGTAATTATTAACGATCTACTTGAAACTGGAACGACGCGGCGATGCGACGCGACGTAGGGCATGGAATTTACATACAATATCGTTCAATAAATTTGGCTAAATAAACAAAATTACTTTAATTCTGTATTTTTTTTTTGAGCAATTTCTGCTTGAATATTTCCAAACGAATTGAATTTAAAAAATAATAACACAGCATGTTCAAGACGATGGCGCATACAACACTGCATTTACATTATATTTTAGGTACCGCCAAGTAAGTTAAGCAATACTCATTTTTTTAAAACTGAACGCCAACTGAAAAGTGATCAGAGGCGTACGCAAGAAGGTAACGAGAATTACATTTTCTATTATATTCTAATTTATGCTTTTCTACCCATAGATATGTTAAAAAAAATCTGCACCAACGGTAGTGATATTAATCTCTTCACGTTGTTGGCGACCAACCCAAACTGACGGATACTGTATCATATAGAGGACACCGCAAAAAATAATTTATGCCTAGTGCGAACCAATTCTACTTTAATTGCAGCCAATCAATATCCTCCTGCCAGTTCCCGATGAGATTTAAGCACAAATAATAGGTCTAACTACATTTTTGCCTGAATCGTTAGCTGCGCGTGTAAAATTGCTAGCTTAAGTCCGCGAGTTCAAGCGTTTTTTTTTTTCGTTTTATAATTTGGGTTATTTTCTATTGGTTGAGTCCTCGGAGCGGAGGGGAATTAATACTCGACGAAACAATAATAGATTTTCTGCCGCTAGACACTTGTCAAAAATGCCATTTCAAAATATTTACTTTGAAGATAAATTTTTGAAACAAGAAATAACGAACCTTAAAATTGAACAAAAAAAGCTCATCTTTTTTGGAAGTTACCAAGTATAACATTAATTTTTTTATAATTAATTATGTATTGCCAACTAACTTTATATATTTATTAAAGGTAATAATGTCACAGGTAATTGAATACTATACGTGATGTAATATAACAACAAATAGAAAGTAAATTGTTTGTTACTAAGATTACATGCAATTTCGTTTGACTTTTCTTTAACTTTTAATTTTTTTTGTCTTAAAGATCAAACTATCGTCAGATGCAAAATCAGTATTACATTTCAAAAGGAAAAGCGTAAGTTAGAATATCTGAATTATATTTTTTGGGGTTTTATTAAAGGTTCTAGGAATGTTAGGATTCTAAAGGGCGAGATATTCGAAGGTTTTAAAAACGCCGACGCAGAATCAATACAAACTTTAATAACAGTGTTAACTCAAATTTGATCCAAGTTAAATGCATTGCGCACTTGTCAAAAATATTGACTATGTTTGGAGAACTACCGATCGTTTGTTAACCTTAATTTGCCACTACATTGATTGTTATGAAACCTGAAACGGGTTTATGTGAATAACTAAACTGCACCTACCTAACGTTATATTTTTAGGACTATTTTAGCAAACTGACTCAACACTAGCAATTTTCTCTTCTAAACAGTAAATTACGTCGTTTTATATTAACCTATCCACATTTTAAATTAAAGAGTAGAGTCGAACTGCCTGAAGTATGCTGGGGTATTAAACACATGCTACTAGATTTAAGCGAAAAAACTTAAAAACGGGACCTATATGCTGGCATCAACTACACTATGTCCTGAGAGTTGTCGTATTGACATTTATAACTTGCCCTATTTTTGTTAAATCTGATTGCACAGACATCTCTCAAAGAAAGTGTGAAAATTAAAATTACTATAGGTCATTTTAATCAATATGAAACGCACTATACAGCTGTAAAATACAATTTCGATAACTTTTATATGGTAAAGAACGTGTCATGTTTATACAAGTATATTGCTATTGCAACCCACAAGCCGGTGCCCCACAAATTCATGAACAAGTAAGCATTATGCGTCTCTACGGTAGGGATCCAACCAAAGGGGAAAGTATTTCTAAAGATTTCGTGTCCAACATACAGAATAATGGCGTTCATGCCCGGGTAGAAAAATGGTCTGCCGCCCCATTTTCGGAGTATGTCCACCATTAGGAATAAGAAGGCTTGAATAAGAAAGGCCATTCCCCCGGTGACTAAAGTAAAAGACAGGGACCAAAGTTGTTTGTTAAGAGGAATGGGACCGTCATCTCTCTTAAATGCACAGAGACATCCGCCGATCAAGCTCTGAAAATAATTTTTGATTTTAAAGAATATATTTATGAAATTATATGACTACTTCTAACGATTGGTACTAATACCCACATAAATATTAATAGGTTTATTTGATTCTTTTGCATCTACATACGCGCAAAAAAAAAGCATATGTCAGTAATTCATATTTCTCAATCAAAAGTTTGAGATGCACTCACATGTTACACATTGATTCCTCTAAACATGCTATTCACAAACCACAGATAGGTTGCCAAAGTATACCTAATTAAAGCATGTTTGGAAAGTATTTAAAAACGTATTGACCATTGAACCGATTTAACATCAGTAACACATTAATTTATTAATAATACTAGGGATAATTAGTACACTGCTTTTAGATATTTAAAAATTTAATAAGATATTTTTCTCTACATATGTTTCGGCTTGATGAGGCCTTTATCAAGAGTAGTTAAATACTAAAATCTAAATTGTTATACCCTACTAAACCGCCTAACGGTATTTTGTTTTTATTGCACTGTCAATTATGCAAGTGTTTAAAGAGCAGGTCAGTCGGTCGTTCGTATTTAAAACGTCTGTTTTTTGTGACTTTTGGATTTCTAAGTACTCCAAAAGGTTCAGCCTTTTGCTTTTTGTTTCGGTGTGTAAAAGTTTAACATTATTCGTATCCATAAAATGGTTATTTTCTATACAATGTTTTGCTAAGCCAGAGTTTTTGATATTATGTAAAATCGATTTTTTATGTTCTTTAATCCTAATATTTAAGTTTCGACCACTTTGTCCTACGTATAGAGCTTCATAGTTCACACAATTTATTTTGTAAACACCAGATTTAGATTGTTTGTCAATTTTGTCTTTATTGTTTATTAGTCTTCTCCCTAGATTATTCTTATTAACCTGAATTGTTTCACAGCCAAATTTATTTAATTTTTTTGAAACTTTATCTGTAATCTTTGGAATATAATTGATAAATTTAAACGGCTACTTTTCTAATTCTAATGTAGGGTTATAAAATTGTTTAGTTAAAATGTTATTCTGTTTTTTCTTTATTAATTTATCAATCAAAGCGATCTTATAACCGTTATTAATTGCAATCTGTTTGATAATCGATACTTCTTTTTGGAAACTCGCCGAGTCTAGGGGAAAGCTGAAAAGTCTATGGATGAGACTATGAAATGCAGAAAGTTTTACTTGCCAAGATTGGTTAGAGTCTTTGTGAATAATTGCATCTGTTGTTGTTGGTTTCCTATATATATCAAATTTAAGCGAATCTCTTGTCTTTGTAATCTTTATGTCCAAAAAGTTTAAAATGTTGTTATTCTTTTTCCATGGTGAATTGAATTCTATTGTTTAGGGAATTTAAAAATGTTAAAAAGGTATCTAAGTTTCTGTTGGTTCCAGTAAAGATGCAAAATATGTCATCCATATATCTACCCCAAAAAAATATATTTCTGATTAATGAATTGTTGGTGTTGAATAAATGCTGTTCAAAATCAGCCATTGGCAAATAAAGGTGAAATTGGAGAGCCCATTGGTAAACCATTAATTTGTTTGAATATTTCATAATTGTACTGGAAATAATTTTGATCTATACACGTTAATAATACGCGAAAGTTCGTTTAACGGTATGGAGCTAAACAGACTTTTCACATCAAAGGAAACCAATATTGCATTATTTGTAATTTTTAAATTTTTGACTTTATCAATAAAATCAAAGAAGTTTTTAAGTGCATACTTTGAATCGAATTTAATGAATTTTGGTAAAATATTCGTATCGAATTGATTTATAATTTATAACATGGAGCATTCACATATGATACTACTGGTCTGACTGGGATATTATCCTTATGAATTTTAGGTAAGCCGTAAAAGGTGGATTCATTAATTTGAGAAAAATTTGTGAGTTATCAGGTAGTAAAGAATTGTTATTTTTTAGTAATGAAATCATTTGTTTTTGTTGTTTATTAGTCGGGTCTTGCGTTTTTATGAAATCTCCATTATTCAAAAGTTCTTTGATTTTAGTATCGTAATGTAATTTAGTTAAAGTTATCGTGTTTCCTTTATCAGCTTTAATTAATATTAGGTTATTTTGCGTTAGTTTTGTTTTTATTGTGTTTAAGGTTGTTAATTCTTTTTTATTCAATTGAGTATTTGAATTAAATTTAAATTCTTCAGATATGCTATATTTGTTTAGTTGCGAAATCTTTGAAATAGAATTTATTGCATTTGTGTATTAACTACCAAATTTCAAAATCTTTTTGGTTGTAGGATTGTGGAGAATATTTGAGCCCTTTTTCTAATAAGTTATTCTCAGTGTCTGTAAATACTGTATCTGTGAGATTAAAAATTCTTGGATAAAAAGTGTGATTGCTGTGTTGCTGTATACTTACATCAATAGGTGTGACAGTTTTTAAAGATAGTGAATACCTTAACTTATTTAGTAGTTTTATAATGTTTGTTCGCTATTAAATTAATATCTTCACGAACTATCCTGTCCCTATACTGTAACACAAAATGACCCTCTTTCTTCAAGAGTTCAGTGTAGATCAGTTTCTGATGTTGGATGAGGTTGTCCATTCTTTTGAACCAAAAGCGTAGGTCATTCTGGAGCCAAATCGTGTATGCTTTTTGGATCATTCTTCTAGCCTCTATGGAGTTATGGTTGCATTAGATTTTCATGTGTGTAGGTGTGATTTTGTTTCTGATGCACTGTTTTAAAAAAACAAATATGATTGGAACGCCTTTTAGATTTTAGTAAACATCGTCGATAATATACCGCTAGGTACGCCGCACTCGCAATTCTTTTCAGAGATGTTTAGAATCTAAAAAGGGTTCCAATCATATTTGGTTTTTAAAACAGTGCACCAGAAACAAAATCACACCTAAACACATGAAAATCTACTGCAACCATAACTCCATAGAGGCCAGAAGAATGATCCAAAAAGCATACACGATTTGGCTCCAGAATGAACTACGCTTTTGGTTCAAAACAAGGGACAACCTCATCCAACATCAGAAACTGATCTACACTGAACTCTTGAAGAAAGAAGGTCAATTGGTGTTACAGTATAGGTACAGGATAGTTCGTGAAGATATTAATTTAATATTGAACAAATATTATAAAACTCTACTAAATAAGTTAAGGTAGTTACTTTCTTTAAAAACTGTCACACCTATTGATGTAAGTATACAGCAACACAGCACTCACACTTTTTATCCAAGAATTTTGAATCTCACAGATACAGTATTTACAGACACTGAGAATAACTTATTAGAAAAAGGGCTCAAATATTCTCCACAATCCTATTGGTATAAAATATTTCGAAATGGTGCGGAGTAATAAAACCTACTTATAAATGCAAAACGCTAACAGAGTGGCCAAATAAATTTTTGTGATTTCTAAATATTTAGCCACAGCTGTTATAGCCTGCGGTATTATATTTTAACCATTCCACCCTGTTTTGTATGGCAATCCCGCTGCACACAATAGGCTTTATTAGCAAAGGGGCCATTTTCTACCTGCAGTAGCGTACGTTTGGGTATTTACTTTAAAATACCTGTTTTACCTAAGTACTTCTATTTATTCACTTATTTATGTATATTCAAAAACAGTTAGTATTACTGTAACATTTTATCACATATAATATTTATATAATAAGGTATAAAAATTGCGATTTTGTGTAAACAGTTATGTAGAGAACTATGGTATATCATTTTCGTCGTCAGAAAAATCCGTCGAATCTTCGTCATGTTCCAAGGATATAATTAAAGGCTCTACAATTAGGTCAATTAAATGGTCTAGTTTCCACATTTTTTCTTCTTCTTTTATAACATGATCAATACACTTACGCCATTTTTCAGAATCGACATTTTTTAAAGATTCCTCAAAGATAATTTTAACATCTTTCATTTTAAACATCGTGTTTCCACTTTTTCGTTCACACCTTAATTTATATATCGACGTTTTTGAAACACCCGTCATTTGCGAACACATTTCCCCCACAGTATCAACGCTATACAGAGGATTTTGATGTTTGAGGGCGTCATATACATTAAGAATAATATTCTTTTCGTTAACAGAAAATGGACATTTGCTCGCTCGTTTCACTGGAGAGAAAACTGAATTAGCCATTTTAATTGAAACTATGAAATGAAACTAACACACTGTGTCTTCTTCGGAAGAACAAATATAACTGAAAAATTACAATAACTTAAACTTTAGGGTATGCATACAAAAAATCGTCAAATTTGAATGTTTACAATAGTAATAAAAAAACCTAAGTGTGATAAGTATAATGCTGGGAAAGTCCGAGTATTAGGACAGGTAAACGTTTAAAATATGTACGTATATGTACGTAATTATGTACGCCTATGTATCAGCCATCAGAAAATGATTTATTACTTCGCATCATTTCGAAATAGAGTATAGTTAATACACAAATAGCAATAAATTATATTTCAAACATTTCGCAACTAAACAAATATAGCAGAAGAATTTAAATCTAATTCAAATACTCAACCGAATAAAAAAGAATTTACAACCTTAAACACAATAAAAGGAAAACTAACGCAAAATAACCTAATATTAACTAAAGCTGATAAATGAAACACAGATAACCATTTTAACTAAATTAGATTATGATACTAAAATCAAAGAACTTTTGAATAATGGAGATTTCATAAAAACGCAAGATCCGACTAATAAATACCAAAAACAAATTATTTCATTACTAAAAAATTACAATTCTGTACTACCTGATAACTCACAAATTTTTCTCAAATTAATGAATCCATCACCCCCCCTCTTTTACGGCTTACCTAAAATTCATAAGGATAATATCCCAGTCAGACCAATAGTATCATATGTGAATGCTTTATGTTACAAATTAAGTCAATTCGTTACGAATATTTTACCAACATTTATTAAATTCCATTCTAAGTATGCACTTAAAAACTCCTTTGATTTCATTGATAAAGTCAAAAACTTAAAAATCCCAAATAATGCAATATTGGTTTCCTTTGATGTGAAAAGTCTTTCTTTAGCTCCATACCGTTAAACGAACTTTCACTTATTATTAACGGACTAATAGATAACTCTGATAATTTAGTAAAAAAAAGCAATCTCAAATCTATAATTCGTACATATATACAGTATGTCCCCGGATGGGATTAACAAGAGGACAAATGGACTAAAAATTGAAAGATACGAAAAAAAGTTATTCTTGATAAAAATTTTTGCTTCCTCTAAAACTAAGAACTGCCCAAAAAATAATACCGTATATTATACAGAGCGATCACAAATTAACAATACGTGTAATTTTCCAAGAGTAAACTACGTGATTCTATTTTTTTTAATAATATTAAATAATGTTAATCAAAAAAGTTGATTGCAGATGTTATTGAAATGCAGGAATAGTATTAACAAGTATACAGGGTGCTACAAATTTGTTTCCTTGTATGGGTATCTCGAAAGCCGTAAGAGATGCGAAGTCGGTTAAATCGGGGCAAAGTTGCCCAATTTAAGGGTGATTGACATGCCGTCGAGAAATTTAGAAAATACCGTTTACTTCCGGAGATATCCGTAAAAAACTGAAAATCATCTATTTTATTTGTATATTTTCCTGCCTTTGTTTGGAGAGATAAAGTAATATAAATGTCACATTATTATAGCCACTTTTTCTCCTCTACAAGCTGGCGGTATCAAATTTTAAATCCGACGTTTCGCTTTCGGGCCCCCTTCATCAACTTAATTTTTTTAAATACGGACCTGGGTTTTTATCTACTTTTTAAAAAGCCTTTAGTCTCCCAAAACCAACGATGTATCACAGTTGTCCAATAGTGGTAACTAATATTGTCATAAGTGAAATCGGGCCAGAAAGGATCGCCCCATCGCTGTCTAACACATTATCTCTTCTGGAAAAAATCTAGATTTGTTGATTTATTGATAAGTGCAATACATCGTTGGTTTTAGGAGACATAAGGCTTTTTAAAAATTAGATAAAAATTCCAGGTCCGTATTTAAAAAAATGAAGTTGATGAGGAGGGTCCAAAAGCGAAACGTCGGATTTAAAATTTGATACCGCCAGTTTGTAGAAGAGAAAAAGTGGCAATAAGAATGTGACATTTATTTTACTTTATCTCTTCAAACAAAGGTAGGAAAAAATAAAAATATAATAAATGATTTTCGGTTTTTTTACGGATATCTCCGGAAGTAGACGGAATTTTCTAAGTTTCTCGACGGCATGTCAATCATCCTTAAATTGGGCAACTTTGCCCCTATTTAACCGACTTCGTATCTCTTACGGCTTTCGAGATACCCATACGAAGAAACAAATTTGTAGCACCCTGTATACTTGTTAATACTATTCCTGTATTTCAATAACAGCTGCAATCAACTTTTTTGATTAACATTATTTAAAAAAATAAAATCACGTAGTTTACTCTTGGAAAATTACACGTATTGTTAATTTGTGGTCGCTCTGTATAATATACGGTATTATTTTTTGGGCAGTTCTTAGTTTTAGAGGAAGCAAAAATTTTTATCAAGAATAACTTTTTTTCGTATCTTTCAATTTTTAGTCCATTTGTCCTCTTGTTAACCCCATCCGGGGACATACTGTAGATCAAAATTACTTCCAGTAAAATTATGAAATATTCAAATGGTTTACCAATGGGCTCTCCAATTTCACCTTTATTTGCCGAGATTTTTATGACTGATTTTGAACAGCATTTATTCAACACCAACAATTCATTAATCAGAAATATATTTTTTTGGGGTGGATATGTGGATGACATATTTTGCATCTTTACAAGAACCAACAGAAACTTAGATAGGTACCTTTTTAACATTTTTAAATTCCCTAAACAATAGAATTCAATTCACCATGGAAGAAGAATCTAACAACATTTTAAACTTTTTGGACATAAAGATTATAAAGACAAGATTCGCTTAAATTTGATATATATAGGAAACCAACAACAACAGATGCAATTATCCACAAATACTAACCAATCTTGGCAAGTAAAACTTTCTGCTTTTCATAGTCTCATCCATAGACTTTTCAGTTTTCTCCTAGACTCGGCAAGTTTCCAAAAATAAGTATCCATTATCAAACAGATTGCAATTAATAACGGTTATAAGATCGCTTTGACTGATAAATTAATATAGAAAAAAACAGAAGAACATTTTAATTTTATAACCATTAGAAAAGGAGCCGTTTAAATTTATCAATTACATTCCGAAAATTGCAGATAAAGTTTCAAAAAAAGTTAAATAAATTTGGCTGTAAAACAATTCAGGTTAATAAGAATAATTTAGGGAGAAGACTAATAAACAATAAAGACAAAATTAACGAACAATCTAAATCTGGTGTTTACAAAATAAATTGTGTGAACTGTGAAGCTGTATACGTAGGACAAACTGGTCGAAACTTATATATTAGGATTAAAGAACACAAAAAATCGATTTTACATAATATTAAAAACTCTGGCTTAGCAAAACATTGCATAGAAAATAACCATTTTATAGATAGGAATGTCAAACTTTTACACACCGAAACAAAAAGCAAAAGGCTGAACCTTTTGGAGTACCTAGAAATCCAAAAGTCACAAAAAACAGACGTTTTAAATACGAACGACCAACTGACCAGCAGGTGGATTCTTAACCGGTCGGGACATTTCGAAACCGACCAGCTACCGAGTGGGAGCGATTCTCAACGCAATCGGTCCCGACTTGGTCCCGACATCGTGCCGACTTGAAATGTCATTTCTACTCGGCAGCTATGAAGGTCCCGAGTGGAAGCAATAAATTGTTTTGATTGATTCATTTGAAACATGTGATATCTTTTATGTAGTATTTGAACTTGAAAAGACAGATAGAAACAGTAAACAGTTGAAATATTGATATTGTAATTTGTTATTATATTATAATAATTATTTATCTATGATTATGTCAGTGTAGTCGTAATTGGAGTAATCGCACACGGCCCATGAATCGGAACGAAGCGAAGGGATCGCAAAATTTGTAAATTGTAAATAATACTCATGAAATGAAATAACTATTGAGCGAAATAAATTTTATTAGCAACATTCTGCTACGATACACAAAGTAGGACTGACCCTACGTAAAACTACATTTTTTATTCACGAAAAACAACAATCAAAAATTGTCTTTAATAAAATTAATCGTCTTAAATTCCCTAACTCTATACGTAGATCTAACATAGGTACAAAGGCAATTTATTATACTCAATTAGTGTCTTATAAAATAATGAATTTAAAGTGCAGCTCTTTTTCACAATTGGAAAATGAGGAGATATATTATTGTTTTATAGATAAGCTTATTCTCCACTAACCATTTTTCTATCTTTGCTAGCTCTACAGTCATTTTTTCAATAGTTTTTTTTCTGCATTTTCCCCTTGTATGGATATTTGTGTTTTGTGAAACATAATAATAAAATTATTATAGTAAATAAAATATGTAAACAAATATATTACCTCCTATATTTGAATACTGAAACCTTGAAATGCAGTGCAGCCAACACGACAGTAGCAAATTTTACTCGGGAGCGGTTAAGAATATCAACTTGTCGCTATCGACTAGGTGCCGAGTTCACTACCGACCGAGATATACCGATCGGAACGTACTCGATACGGTTCGTCTCGATAGGTTAAGAACCTGCCAGCTCTTTAAACACCTGCATAATTGACAGTGCAATAAAAACAAAATACCGTCAGGCGGTTTAGTAGGGTATAACAATTTAGATTTTAGTATTCAACTACTCTTGATAAAGGCCTCATCAAGGCGAAAAATATGTAGAGAAAAATATCTTAAATTATTTTGAAACATCTAAAAGCAGTGTACTATTTATCCCTAGTATTATTATTCAACGATGTTTCACAAGGATCCTACCGTAGAAGCTATTCATTGTACAGGGTGTCCGGTTATAAATGTAACCCCCCTTTAACTGTTTTATTTGCCCTCGTATAAAAAAATGTTAAATACAAAAGTTGTAAGGATTTTCATACAGTTTTCTGCGGTGTTACTAGAAAAACAATTGAACATCGAAATTCTACTGTACAGATTAAATTAATGTTTTTTTTAATGGGGCACCCTGTATATTCTTCTGTATATCGATAGAGCTCTTTAAGGCGAGTTCAGTAATATAAGGTTGGTTGGGTCTAGCTATAATAGTTACCACGTAAATTGCAAGAATGTCGGGTATCTGATTATTACTGAACCCCTC
>MU187413.1:55962-74921 GCA_016904865.1 Pissodes strobi | reverse complement strand
GGGGATACCTACAAAATAAAATTTATAAAATGCAATATCGAACAGTGCAAGAGTTAAAAAATGCTACCGAAGAGACTCTCAGATACTTACAAGCGCGACCGATTATTATTTTGAATGCTTTAAGGCGCATAGGCACTATGTGTGAAACGTGTGTGAGATATAATGGAGAACAATTTGAACAGTATTTATAAACATTACAAAAAAGGATTTTTCTTAACTTGATTTTATTGTGATTTTCGTAACATGCGGTTACACTTAACATCTTAGGAGAATTCCAAAAAAACCAAGAGTTAGGTAGGTACTAGGTACTTCTTATCAGAGACATTGTCTCTGTTTCTGTTCTTATATGACAGGTTAAGACACAGGCTCAGGTCACAGGTTTAAGACTTAAGATTAAAAATGGGCTGCCAGAGTTGCCGGGTCGCGTAGCCGTGTGGACCGTCGATGTGGTAACAAGGCGTTTGGAGGCCGGGTTACAATTATTACTATTTTTATATTTCTTAGTAAAACCAGGTTTTGTGTTTGATTTGTATAAGTCGCATTTAGTTATTAATTAAAATTGTTGAAAAGTTAGAAATGTATTGTTCTAAAGGTCTCTGCCATGGCCTACTAGCAAAAAATGTATGTTTTAAATAAAAAATGCAAATATTGGACGCTATATTAAATATAAATATATAATATTATATATTTTCGAAACGCGTGTAAAAAGCTTAACCAAACCATCTAAAAACATATAGGGGGTCCCATTTAAAAAAATAAAGTAGGGCCCGATAACTTTTGGACCAGACCTCATATACTCATTTTGAAGGCGGCACTGGATTCTACGGAAAAGTTATATCAGGAACAGTTTTTACCTTTTCGATAACTTATCAGATAGCTGAGATACGAGGCATGATCAAAAATGCAATATTTTCAAAATCACCCGGTATCTTAAAAACAAAACAGGCTATGAAAATTCTATTCACGGTATCTTTTGTTTCACAAAAAAGTAACATAGTAATGCGAAAACCGCAGCTCTCTATCTACAATAATAAAGGAGATACCCCGTAAAACCATCGAAAATTGGACACACTGTACAAAAGTTTGGTTGTTCCAAATTATTCAGTTTTCCAGTAATAAAATATGAAATAGTTTTGTGTCAAAACTCGATATGGCGAAAAGTTTAAATTCAACTAGCTCACCCTGTATAAAAGGCATCATTATTTCCAATGTGTCTACTAATACAGGTTTTGGTTTAGATTCTCGTCACGTAATGAAATTTTATAAAAAAAATACTTTTCGAAGAAAAAAGATCAAACATTTTTTTTTTACCTTTTTTTATATTTTCCCTGAAAATTCCATTCCCCAACATTTTCGAAATAGGGAAGCATTTAAATATTTTTCTCTTAGATATTCCCTATCGTCTCAGATCAATAATTGATCCTTGCGCCTGTTTCGGCGCTATAATTATCCATAGCTTTCTATGTTGGTTTTAAACTTTAATGGGCTTTATTCTAATTAGTGTAAAATAAACAGCATAGCAAATAAGCGGACTCTAAGTTTAGGAGAGGCTTAATAACCAGGAAACAAAGTATAATGTAAATCAGTCAAAAATTTATGATATAATGTTTGAATATTTATGAAATAAAAATAATTGTGCCTCACTTTTATAAGCACACAACTGAAGTGAAACTTTTCAAAGAGATATAAGGAAGTGAGTTTTTATTTCTCAACTTTTGCCCCCCGTTTCGACACTTTTTTTATTTTGTTTCTCTTTTTTTTTCACCGAAAACCGCTTTTTATAATAATCTTATTAACTTTCCCAACAATTTTTTGTATTTTCTATATATTTTTTTCTTATTTGGTTTTATAATACTTTTATTAACATTCCGAACAACCTGTTGTTTTTGTTTTTTTTTCTTATTTCGTTCTATAATACATTTATTAACTTTCCAAACATTGTTTTTTAATTTTTTTTCAAATCTTTCCCATTTTTTCAAATTTTTTTATTCTTTTTCCTAAAGCTTTTTCTTTGCCATTTTTGCCATCCCAGACCTCGTAGCTGATCTCCTTCGCCTTTTTTTTTCACCGAAAACCGCGGTTCTCTCACCTTTTTTTTCTTATTTGTTATTATTTTCTTTCTTTTTCTTTGTTTTATAATACTTTTATTAACTTTCCGAACTTTTTACGTTTTTCTCAATTTTTCGAAACTTTTTGGGTATCCGGGGAGGTGGGGGGGGGGGGGGTATAATCTCCCCCGCTAATGACACCGTCAACTAACCCTAACTAACCCCGTCAGAGGGGTCATCGCTTGTCAGATTTTCTATCCGTGGCTCTGTTGCAGAGATATCGGCCGAAAACGGGTTTTCCCCCCAAAAACCCTCCTTGAATTAGAGCCTCGGTCCCCCCATATGCTCAAAGGTAGGCCCCATGAGGCGAACCTACCATAAAATATTTTACCCTGTCTACAAGTACCATAAAAATTTTACCTCGGCTACATGTCCTGGCTGTACTGGAATATGCTTAATTAAAGGGGCGCATTTTTTTCTGCATTATCCTCGCTAAAGAAGTTTCACTTCAAAAATATTTGTTCACTCAAATATCCAAATAGACGACTATGCACTTCGAACGATGGAAATCTGATTCAAAATAATTATCTTCTTTGCTATATTTTCGTCAGTATACATATAAACTTACAAGCCACATATCATAAAACTGGTCTTCACTATATAGACATTTTTAGCCAATCGAAATACCTGAAACCCTAAATCATCCATATCGATATTTGATATTCGCTATCGGAATTCGGAATAAAATATTACTCAGAGATAGCATCGGCGCTAATGGTAAAATCGATATATAAAGTTTATTCACGGATTTATTGAAATATTTAGGGAATCGAGCTATAAGAGTATAAACCATACGTAGACATTTGATTAATACTTTACTAAAAATATCTAGTACGATATTGCAAACTGTTCAGTAATCCAACCCTTAATCAGTGCTCAAGTACCAAAGATGAAAGTAACCCTGATTAAATCCCAAATCTGATATTCTGAGCCAATGGTAAGTTGATAATAAAGAGAGGAGTTAAGTAAGCGGAGAAAGATTCGACTTAATACGTTCGCACTTGACATTAACAATCAATAGAGCTATTATGCTTTTGAGAATTTAAAATCCGGGGTTCGCAAGGTCCTTTGCGCGCCATTATCCATTTATTTTACATTTACAGAGCCGGTTTCCCTCAACCGTTGATTGATCCTTTTAAACAGTGTGTGAGCTGGGATTCACCTTTCAGGAAACCGCTCTTTATAGGTATAGACGAGAAGCGGCTATTCCATTACATCGAGCTTCCCCATAGATCAAAATCATATCGGCGTATTCAGCGAAAGTGTAATCTTCCATGACTTAACCGTGGTACTAATGTAATGGCAAACCTTTGACAGCAGTGAGAATCTTAATTTGTTCTAGCCAATTTACAAAGAAACGGTGACATTTACCGACTTTTACCGAGAGCACCTTCTTTATGTAAAACTTACAGCAAAATCATAATCTGATGACAGAATGGCATGAAATTGAAGCTTTAGAAGAATGGGGTCAAATTTACCCAATTGCCCTCGTGGTTCGTCCGCCCCTGGTTAAAGCTAGCATTGCCAAATAGGCTCAAATAATTGAACTTACTAACAGTAATTTATGTCCCAAAATTGGTTAGGGTAGCTGAAGTAGTTATGGAGCTATAAGACGAAATCCTGTTTATGAGGGCCATTTTCAAAGGGCTCTAGCTCCTTGAGGAAGCGTTTTCGGATCCATGTTCATATGAAGTTTTCTTTCTTATTTCTAGTGTACTATCTACCCTAGAAGTTTGTAGCATGGTCACATTAACACCCTGTATATACAACGTAAAACGCAATTTAAAAACACTATACCGTGTCCTTCATCAATTTCTAGAATGTACAGGGTGTTCACCCATAATGTACCCCCCCTTTAACTTTGTTAATTTTTAAGCTACAAAAAAAAATAAAAAACAGAATTGTAGGGTTTTTAATGTAGTTTTTGCACACGTAAAGGAAAAAACAAAAAATTGTACAGTATACAGGGTAGATCAAAAAGAAACATTTTTTTAAATCTAGCCCCCATTTTTTATTCGATTTTTCGATTCTACGTAAAATTCTAAGGATTTTTAATATAACACACTATATGCCTATTCCTGATACTTTAAGAGTTATTGACAGTTGAATTCGCTATAGTGTTTGTTCTTTTATTTTTTATGGCAACAGCCACCTAAGAATATAACTATTTGTTTAGCTTTTGAAGTTATTGAGGTGAAAATATTGAGCTTCCTCAATTCGACCTCATTGCTTTGAGTAGTGATTTTGTATCTTCTGTTTTAAAAATGATTAAAGAATTATTATTATAATTAAAAAATAGCGACTTCAACTGTCAATAACTCCTAAAGTATTAGGAATAGGGATATAGTGTGTTATAGTAAAAATTCATAGAATTTTACGTAGAATCGAAAAATCGAATAAAAAATGTGGGCTAGATTTAAAAAAATGTTTCTTTTTGATCTACCCTGTATACTGTACACTTTTTTGTTTTTTTCTGTACGTGCGCAAAAACTACATTAAAAACCCTACAATTCTGTTTTTTATTTTTTTTGTAGCTTAAAAATTAACAAAGTTAAAGGGGGGGGACATTATGGGTGAACACCCTGTATAGAAGAAGACGATATTGACCTAAATGGTGCTAATATTCATATTGAACCCTCTCAGTCAGAGTTCCACAATGTCTGAAGAACACCTCTTAGATCAGGAACGTTATGATAAAAATCACTTGAAAAGAGGGATTTTGAGACAGCAGTGAAGTCAGTAAAGATGAAGAGAGTAACAGACCTTTGTACTGCGGCAAGTTCAACCAAGACCCAGCAGTAACTTGGCTCCATCAGATAGCAATAAAGAAGATCTACTGTTGCCAGTTCTTTGGCAGCCTTTGAACTCGATTGCAACATCACAAATGCACAGTAGAAGTAAGAAATAGTATATTATTTTATATGGAGGAAAAGTAACTTTTCCTCCAAATAAAATATGCTGTTTTTTCTTCAAATGTCGACAAATTAATGCAAAAACATCTCTCTTTAATAGTAATAATAATTATTATTATTAAAGATAAGTGGGTTCGCAAGGCGGCTTAGACCGGCGTCGGTGAATAAGCACAGGTTGTTGCTATAGTAATGTCACTTAAAAAGCTGTCAGTGGACACTGTCAACAATAATTATTTTTTTAAGATTACGTCTCCGATTGCGTTTTAATTCCTTATTGATAAGCAGTTATAGAGTAAGTTCGATTAAATAATAACCAATTTGTTCCTAAATTAGTGATTTTTAGAAATGCAGTCACAAATTGAGTGATAAATACAAATTGTAGTTTAATAAATCTTGATTTTGTTGTCGGTTTGTATTGTATCTATGTTGCTATGACAACACTTTTACCTCCGCCGGCGGAAAAGTGAAAAGTAAAGCTCCGGCGGAGGAAAAACGAAACTTCACGGCCGCCTACACAGTCGAGTAATGATGTATTTACTGACGTTTGAAGAAAATAGTATATTATTTTATATGGAGGAAAAGTAACTTTTCCTCCAAATAAAATATGCTGTTTTTTCTTCAAATGTCAACAAATTAATGCAAAAACATCTCTTTTTAATGGTAATAATAATTATTATTAAAGATAATGCAAAAACGTCTCTTTTTAATGGTAATAATAATTATTATTAAAGATAAGTGGGTTCGCAAGGTGGCTTAGACCGGTGCGGTGTCGGTGAATAGGCACAGGTTGTTGCTATAGTAATGTAACATAAAGCTGTCAGTAGACACTGTCAACAATAATTATATTTTTAAAATTGCGTCTTCGATTGAATTTTAATTCCGTATTGAAAAGCAGTTATTGAGTAAGTTCGATTAAATAATAACCAATTTCTTCCTAAATTAGTGATTTTTAGAAATGCAGTCACAAATTGAGGGATAAATACAAATTTTAGTTTAATAACTCTTGAGTTGTTGATGCTTATTTTGTTGTTTGTTTGTATTGTATCTATGTTGCTATGACAACACTTTTACCTCCGCCGGCGGAAAAGTGAAAAGTAAAGCTCCGGCGGAGGATAAACAAAACTTTACGGCCGCCTACACAGTCGAGTAATGACGGATTTACTGACGTTTGAAGAAAATAGTATATTATTTTATATGGAGGAAAAGTGATACTTTTCATGGCGCGCTCGTGTTTAACAGCCGAACGGAGTGAGGCTGGTAACAGAGAGCAAGCCATGAAAAGTAACTTTTCCTCCAAATAAAATATGCTGTTTTTTCTTCAAATATCGACAAATTAATGCAAAAACCTCTCTTTTTAATAGTAATAATATCTAATTATTATTAAAGATAAATGGGTTCGCAAGGCGGCTTAGAACACGGTCGTAGATGGCCTTGCTTAGACCGGTGTCGGTGAATATAATGTAACATAAAGCTGTCAGTGGACACTGTCAACAATAATTATTTTTTTAAAATTGCGTTTCCGATTGCGTTTTAATTCCGTATTGATAAGCAGTTATTGAGTAAGTTCAATTAAATAATAACCAATTTGTTCCTAAATTAGTGATTTTTAGAAATGCAGTCACAAATTGAGTGATAAATACAAATTGTAGTTTAATAAATCTTGAGTTGTTGGCGCATATTTTGTTGTCTGTTTGTATTGTATCTATGTTGCTATGACAACACTTTTACCTCCGCCGGCGGAAAAGTGAAAAGTAAAGCTCCGGCGGAGGAAAAACGAAACTTCACCGCCGCCTACACAGTCGAGTAATGACGGATTTACTGACGTTTGAAGAAAAAATATTTTTTCTACTACCGTGCGTAAAATACTCACTTTACGCACTCTCTGAGATTCGTAAAATAGGCCTTTTTAATGTGCAGTGCGTAAAGTAAGTCATTTTACGCACTAGTGCGTAAAGTAAATCTGACATATTTTTGACAGTTAGGTTTTTACGCACTAGTGCGTAAAATAATTTATTTTACGCACTAGTGCGTAAAGTAATTTAATATTATTTTTGTTTTTTCATATATTTTTCGATAGTAGAAAAAATTTCGTATGCTACTCATGTGTAAAGTACCATTTTTTTATGAATGGGAATATTGTCGCATGAGCCGTAGGCGAATGCGCCAATCCCCACTTTACACACTTGTTGCATAAATAACTATTTTTTACTACCGGAACCTCTAACAATTGTATAAATGACGTCTGTTCTCTTAAGAGCCCCTCCCCTAAAGCAAAATCAGCTGATTCTCCCGCAAAATTTTTCAACACTACAACAGTTTTAGCCATAATACGGAAATAGAATTTTTGCAATCGACGCGCGTTTTACTGACCATATTAGGAGGAGACCATTTTTATTATTTTGCAGAAGTTTCCAAATCTCGACTTAGACTCTTAATTCTTCTTCGTTGAAATAAGGGCAAACTCGTTTATTAGACCAATTAGTAGATTTCGCATGAAAACTAAATCCTAAATTTCACTATGAATAAACTGTACGTAATGTTAGGTGCTATATTACGTATTATTGTCAGATTCTTCGCATACCCACAAAGAATCGGAACAAATGTATGTTTGGAATTCTGTGGTACGCCAAGCATAATAATATGGGATTTAATGGGGCTCAATGGTTTTGTACATGTTTTATAACATCTTCATTTTAGCGATAATAATATGAAGACGACAGATATATTGTTTAAATTAAGGGCCCTTATTGATGCTTTGAATAAGAACTTTCGTGAACATTACGCTTTTGACATTTATATTGGCAAAACTGATAATGAGTAACAATTTGGTTTGGGCGATGGGCAGGGGTAGAAGAATACGAGGGAACTGTACTTTGATAAGTACTCTTCTGGAACTGGGTTTATCTCCTTTTTAGCTGATCACAAAATATCTTACTGGTATTCTGACGAAAGACAATAAAGTCGTAAACATGGCTAAAAATTTCATGGATTAGGCAATTCCAAATACCTACCAGACGCTGCTTCCAGTTCATAAAAACACATGGGCGGGGTTGTCTAAATCGATGTACTGGTAGATTAATAGGGCAGAGGAAATGGTACTGATTTATTTTCCAGTACTTACGTGATGGTAGTAGCGTGAACGGCTGGACTTTGATGAGACGCAGACTAAACTGTGCAAATTTATTAACATTTCGACGCTTTAAAGCAGAGCTGTTTAGAAAGTCACTCAAATGTAGCAAACAGATTATCCACAATGCAGATGAGAGGTTTGATAATGTAGGCTATTTAGTAAACTAGTCTGAAAGTGGCAGGGAAGGTAAAGTATGCTATTGAAATTCTATATTTGTTTATTCTAAATGTAAAATTGGAATGCACCCCAAAAACTGTTCCTTAACTAAAACTAAATAACTTTATATATCAAATATATTGTTTTTTGTTTCTCTTGTAGGTTAATATACAATGTTTAAAAAATAAATCCTCATGAGCTTTTTCTATATTATGCTCGAATTTACTGTGAGAATTTTTACCCAAAATATTATACTCTATAGATTAACATGGTTGCGTTATTAGTGGGTAGATAAAAATATAATAGAACTAACCGAGCACATAACCCGTAACGCGTATAATATTTGAGTTGCTTTTTAATCTCGGGGTCATAGAAACAGTTTCTATAAACATTGGTCCGAAAACCCTTTGCTACTGACAGAGAAATTGTTAAAAATTAAATAGAAATATGGACTTAATAAAAATCTAAAAACTGCTTATAGGTACTGTTTCGTGCAGCAAATTCTTAAGTTTCAACGAAATGCCGCTATGTATTAGAAACTCATTAACTTAAAAAAAATTACGCCCTATGAATATTGTGTGAGGAATAATTTCCAGATCTATCCATATCTATAATTTTTCTATTATCATAGAATGATGAACATCCAGTGGTGAGTTGCAGCATATTTTTTGCTATTATGTCTATGCTCGTTATTGATCAAAATCTCGTATTTTAAAATGTCGAGCAATATAATTGATTGTGTTTTTCGTTTATTATATTTTATAAATTTTTCATATATACAATAAGAAAAAACGACAGCAAAGAAGATAATGGAACATAATTCTATTTACAAATCGACATTTTCATGATGGCAATAATCTACCGAGGAATATGCAAGCAGAGGTTTGGAAAAGTTACATTTTTTTTATCGAATCTCATAAACAGATTTTGAGACCATATTAAGTTGGTCTAGTTTGAATATCATGTTCATTTAGTGAAAACTAACCAACACAAATCCATAAATCCTCAAGAGCGAATTATAAAGGCGCTTATTCATCAAAAAAGCGAGCAAGAGCGAACATTCGTTCTTGTTCGTGAATGTTTGCTCGTGTTCGCTGGACGTGTTGACAGTTTGTCCATACCAGAGCGAATATATTTAGGTTTGCAGTTGATTAATTATTTTCGACGAGCGTATTAAATATGGATGACCACGAGAAATTATGGTTCGCTAGTGGTGCTTTCGTTGTATTGAGTTCACTGAAAAAGAGAAATAAACGGAAAAAACGATTTTGGCAAGCAACAGATACATGTATGTGACAGCCGGCCCGACAAAGTAGCATGCAGCACATGCGATCGAAGCCCGAGCACTTCTGCGCACTTCTGGAGAGTGGACTCCCGTACACACCAAACGAGCATGAACAAGTATTTTCTTTGATGTACCGCTTTCCTCACGATCTTTTTTTGCGTCAACAAAAAAACGGTTGTTCGCTAGCCCGTACTTACTAGATGGTTACTGTTGCAGAATGCTCGCTCGCTTTTGTTCGCTCTTGCTCGCTTTTTTTGGTGAATACGCCCCTTAAGAGTGAACGAGCAAAAACGCGAACTTATTTATTATACCGACACCTCGCGGATCATTATCGAGCGCGAGCGAGCAAGCAAGCATTTGATCGCTCGAAGATCCGTCCACACCAGGTGAGCATTCGTATTTAACATGGTTTTGTTTTCGCTCGATCAGCTTTATATGTTTAATGCTTATCTATCACAATCAAAAACTTTTCTTCGCTATATTAGTATTGCAATTATAATTTTTTGACGTCAGTTTTCAATCTTCAAATGTTGCCGAAAGCTAGAAACTAGAAATTAGATAGAGATATAGATTAAAATATCAGAACTTCTTACCTGGAACTGTTACTCATTTTGACTTTTAATTCCTAAATAACGATTTCTTGATCGTCGAATTCTAGCAAAACATAATATAATCATAAAATTATCGATTTTTTAATACATTTTATAATAAACTAACTTGATTTATATCACTGTGGATCCATTATTTCTTCTATTGGCACTTAATGGTTTATTGGTTAAACCTCGGAACATATCATCTGGCTATTTGCGTTTATATTTGAGTCGGACAAACTAGATGCTGAGGTTGATTACAAACGAAATTGGCAAATAGGTTTGCATGATAAATTAATATTAGTAACGCCAGAATTGATGATGAAATTAAATAGAATATATTTTTTATTACGCATGCATCATAATCAACGATTATCGCACGCTGCAGCGTGCTTAAAATGATGTTTATGATGCGCCTACTTTTTTAAAGGTTGCTATAGAAACCTTTGATCATGTCAAATGTGACAGATTAATATATTCGTCAATATATCCCTTAAGTTTAATATTTAAAACATTTTTGAGATTATGATGCATTCGTAATAAAAAATAGCGTATGATATAGGTGTATAAGAGACCTTTAAAGCCCTTGCGACTTACAAAACACTCTGCTGCGCGTCGTGTTTTGAAACATGTCGCGCGTGCTTTAAATGCCCTCACACACTTATATCATAATATACTATTATGCTTCGTTATCTCGAATAAATTTTATTAGGAGAATTGTTAAATGTTGTGTTGAATGTACAATTTCACACAGGTTGGATAAGTGGAGGAGGAAAACTGATGTTAAATGTGTCTTGAAGGTGCTCGTTCTATGGACGGTGATTTTCTAGAGCTGTTGTAAAGGACAATAATAGCTAAGCTAGTCGCACCCAAAATTACTTCATTAGAAAAAGATGCTGAATTCATAAATAGTCGTTTGGTGGGCTTTTGTCTGCACAACAGCGACGCGACAATGACCCAAAGTAGCCAGCGTGTATCTTTCGTGTTTAATCCATGGCACCGACCATTAACAAGAGACTAGAAAGTCCACTGTCAGTCGTCAATCTTGATGTAGCGCTTACAAAGACGAGATGCCAGCTTCTAAACGAGTTGGGGTGAAACTTGGCACGAGGCCTGAGCGGTTAACCAGCATTTCACCAGATTCCGTGAGGGGCAAGGAGGGAAATACTGGGAGCGGGGCTTAGAGTGAACATCCTAGTCTATTGTTGTTGTTCGGTGCCCATGGTTTATATACACCGTACAACCACCAACGCACCAGCAAAGAAACATCCAAGCTGCGTGTCGGCTTCTTATTGTCGAGCTACTCCACAGGTCAGTTGTGAAGCAACATTCAAGCCTGTGTCTACGGTGGTATTTTGCGTTTAATGACGAGAAGGAAAATAAATATCATGACACAACAGAGAAATTAACAGGAATTTAATGAAAAATTAGTAGATGCTGTAGAAAAATATACTTGATAAGTTAGCAGAATATTGTCGAAAAGATGTGAACGAAAAGCTTGGGCAGCAGCAGCCAAAGAAGTAAATGACACAGGTAAGTTATTTATTAATAAATTTTATTTGTAAAAAACCTCGTGTTATAAATAAAAAAGGTTTTAATTGTGAATGGTGTATTTCAATTGCCAAGATAGAGGTATCCGTAGACACGACTGTGATAATTAATCACTCAAAGTTTGTGCATTCGATTTGTCACAAAGAGTAATCATTTCTTCTTGGTTTTTTGCAAGTATCTCAGGTGATCTGTCATTAGTGTCATCGTCTCCCTTCTCATCTACATCATACCCTGTTAAATATGGTCTGCTTTCTCTTACGCGAATATAGCTATGGAGGATACAAACTGCTCGAATAGTATGATTAACAGATTTCACTGCAGTCAATAACACCTGAAATTTACGTGTGATCATACCAACAGAGCATTCAACAGATTTGCGGCCTCTACTTAGTCGGTAATTAAATATTCGATTCTTGTTATTCAGTATTCCTTTCGAATATGGCCGCATACGATATTTCTGCTTCGTTAGCAACAAAGTAATGCGGAAATTTTTTACCAGTTTCATTATGAGGCAGGGGCTTGGGTTCTGGCAAATCTAATAATCCTTGTTGTAGCCGCTGACCTATTCGTGACGCTTTGAAAATGCCGCAATCCCTATTTCTCCAGCATACTCAGTTCCGATCATAACGAAATTCCCGTCAGCATCACTGCAAATTTTCAGAGACAGTTCTGGGCATTTGTCGTATTCGTATGTGTTTCCATCGATCGACCCCAGGCAGTTTCGTAAGTTCCACAATTCCTCATATCTATCTGCTATTGTTTTCCACTGATTTCAATTGGGAATTGACATATATTGCTCATGTAAACTTTTCCAAATAGCATCTGTAATTTCAAAGACAATTTTTACAATACTGTTATGTCCTCGAGCAAAATAAAATGCAAGAGAACTGAAGGTACAGCCCGTGGCAAGATATCTGTAAAAAACAAGAAACTGTATCACACACAAAACTATGTGATACATTTTTTATATCCCAGTTTCATAAAAAAAAAATAATTTTAACAGATAACTATAATTTACGTATATCTTTTTTGTTGCAAAAACAAAAATGGAAAAATATAAGATCAGCGTTTGTGAGGAATTTAAAATTAGCTCCAAGTGGATTACCGACTAAATCTAGAAAGCGATACAAATTAGACGACAGCATGCAATTCTTATTGCCATTTGTAAAGACGAATGCCCCGAATTCCGACACACAAGAAATTTACTATCACCAGTTGCAAGAGGCACGGAAAATGTTGAGAGTGAAAATGAATCCGAATCCCAAAAGCTTGAGGTACAAAATGAGATTGCACTGGAAGACACTGAACCTGATGTAACTGAATCTACAGAGCCAGTGGTTAGAAGAGAAGGCACAATTTAAGAAACAACTAAAAACAAGGCTAAAAAGGAAAGTCAGATGTACTCGATGCTGTTAGAATATTTGTCGAGTTCTGTGAAAGTCGTAAGAAAAGAAGTGAAAATGGGGACCCAAATAAAATATTGGTATTGCGTTTATTGCAAGAGGTAAACCAGGTGAACCCTCAACAAACCACACGATTTAAAAGACAAGTAATGAATCTCATTGGCCACATCTTAGATGGACCATTTTCAGTGACAGCATCCAACGCAAATTATGGGCAATCAGCTATATTCTACACTAGTCGCAAGCCTTCATCTGCATCATCATCTATCCACACCTACAACGTAAATTCATGGGTACACGGAAGTTATCTGAACACAACTCCTTCGTCTGAATCTCTTGTAACTGCGTGCAACTTTGGCGAAAATGGATGGCTACCAGCACAGCCTTACCTCGGTAAATATAGGGTAGGTTCATTGGAGACCAATTTCGAATTTCGCAGACAGCGTTTGACGTCAGATCGAATCCGAATCAATCTGATTCGTGACCTGCGGTGGCCCTGCTATGGAGGACAGTGAGTGTGCAAAGATCTGAGATTTTGTATTGTCTCGTCGCGTTGTATCAAGTATCAAATAATAACCGAGGAGAGCACATCAGCGAATACTTTTTAAATCTCTCCGGAACGTTGGCCCGACAGACTGCTCGCGGTGGCAGGTGTGCGGCGTTTGATGTAAAAACATCAAAACAATTTTCCTGAGTGAGTCGATATTGTTTGTACTCTGCCCTTACCTTCGCCTAGCAACGCCGACATCAAAAATCGATAGCCAAACCACACTAACAGCACGCATTCGAGTGAGCGGAACAATATTCTCAGAGGAAATCAATGTACAAATGTGTGGCCTCTCTCCAACAACAGCATCACATCTGACCTTTCACCAAATTACCAAATTAACTTTGTAAATTATACATATTTACCGCAAGAAAAGTAATATACAAATGTTTTAATATATATAACAGTTCTCATCATTAATGAATGATCAGAAATTACACGTTGGAAATAATGTTATTTACTTACGTTACGAGCCTTTCTTTAATACTCACACTTTTTCGGAAATTGGTATGTTTCTTTTGCACGTGAGGTCTGACTTTTTCAACCAGCTCAAGTTACAGTTCTTTTGACATCCGGGTAAATAATTTAAACTTCATTGGGTGTCTGTCAAGTTCCTTAGCAACAACAAGCATCCTGGGTTGTACGTTTCTTGCAATAATATAAAAGGATGCAACCGCCATTTCCTTTTCTTAAACTTTCTAGATTTTGTTCTATTTCGTAAGTATCAGTACCTTGCAATGACATCGTCGTTTTCGCTTGATGACATTGTTTACTAAACTGAATATAGAAAACACGTTGCTTTGGTGGGACAACTTCATGTGGCCTGCTTGAGATCGTGTCGCTGTCGCGTCGCTGTTGCGCAGCTTTGGCGGGGCAGGGGCCTTACGACTACACTTGAGTGAGATTAAGTCAGACTTTGTTGTCCTTCACAACTGCTCTAGGAAACCACCGCCTTTGGAACGAGCATCTTTAAATAGTATATTATTTTATATGGAGGAAAAGTAATACTTTTCATGGCGCGCTCGTTGTTCGGCTGGTAATAGAGAGCAAGCCATGAAAAGTAACTTTTCCTCCAAATAAAATATGCTGTTTTTCCTTCAAATGTCGCATACATTTAGAATGTCGACAAATTAATGCAAAAACGTCTCTTTTTGTTAGTAATAATAATTATTATTAAAGATAAGTGGGTTCGCAAGGCGGCTTAGACCGGTGCGGTGTCGGTGAATAGGCTTAGGTTGTTGCTATAGTAATGTAACATAAATCTGTCAGTGGACACTGTCAACAATAATTATATTTTTAAAATTGCGTCTTCGATTGTATTTTAATTCCGTATTGATAAGCAGTTATTGAGTAAGTTCGATTAAATAATAACCAATTTGTTCCTAAATTAGTGATTTTTAGAAATGCAGTCACAAATTGAGTGATAAATACAAATTTTAGTTTAATAACTCTTGAGTTATTGACGCTTATTTTGTTGTTTGTTTGTATTGTATCTATGTTGCTATAATAACACTTTTACCTCCTCCGGCAGAAAAGTGAAAAGTAAAGCTCGGGCGGAGGAAAAACGAAACTTCACGGCCGCCTACACAGTCGAGTAATGACGGATTTACTGACGTTTGAAGAAAAACACATTTAATCTCAGTTTGCCTCCGCCACTTATCCAATGTGCGGATTTAAAAAATACTAGATTTAACATATAATTCGATTCATTGACGAAAATATCGTGTGAGATCGAAAAATGGGGTATAGACAAGAGCGTCCAAAACCATAATATATGAAGCTAACATCTATTGCTAATAGAATAATCTTCAGTAACATTAGTCAAGATTTTGTTGTCTTAAGCTTGCTAAATAATAAGCCAGAAAAAGCTAACCAAATCTAACCAAATTTTACGTAGCTGTAAAATAATATTGGAATCACAAACAAGTTGGCTTCACTCATATAAAACAATAATCTTACCTTTAAAAATGTAGTAACTAAAAATGTATACCCTGTGAACATAAAGCATAAAAGAATACGTAATTTCACTCTAAAAATTCTGGAATACGCCGATTTAATTCTTTTATTTAGTTATGATGACTCTTTTAAGAAGGACATCCAAAATATATTTTTTTTACATTTTCATAATCTATTAAGAACCAGTTTCAAAGCCCTAGCTCAATAAATGTCTCGAACCGATAATTTGAAAGCTACCGACACTGACCAACATTTGAACGCATTAAGTGCACATGATACTTTTTTTTCGTTATTTCCTAATATGGATCGCAGTCAATAAGTTATTTTGAATCTATTAAATTATCAAATATTAATTAAAACTCAAAAATAGTGTCACAATGTAGAGTGATGTTGAGAGATTGGTTTCGTACAGTTCTAGTCAATGTAAATATCAAACTCGTATAAGTAATTTACCAAAGTGCAGATCTTGACGAAGATATCAAAATAAATGCTTTACTGAAAGATAATAATCGCAAAATGTTCACGAGGTTAGTCGAGAATATGATACCGCTTTTACGTCTGTATACAAAGTATATGACATGGCGTAGGGCAAAAGAACTCTCTGATAATGATCTGGATCGAAAAATGGAGTTTTGTCGGTGATTAATGGATTCCTGTAATGATAAATAAGCTTTTCGCAAAAATTATAATACATTCAGATGAGTTTACTTTAAAACTAAATTGTAATATGGTTAGGTAAAATTGCAGTTATTGAGCAGACGAAAATTCTGGATGGACGCTGCACATCACACATAATACCATAAGCGTTTGGTGGACAATCATAAAAATAACCTAACCTATTTTTAGTTACCTACATGATAAATGAAACAAGAATTTGTACAAAAACAACCCATCCTTACTTTGATTAGTTTATGTCCAAGAATATATATTCCCGAACTACCGCACGAAAGTTTATCGTATAAGCAACTAGGTTGTAGAGGGTGTCCCAAATTCGAGCCTCATCATTGGGATCTCGGGAATAGAAGTACGAGGTCGGTTAAATGGAGGCAAAGTTGCACGATTTGATGCTGATTAAAATGCCACCTTACAAGTTTAAAAATTCCTAACACTTCCGAAGATTTTTGGAAAAAAAACGAATATTCCCGATTTCATTTTTATTTTTTTATGACTCTATTTGACTTGATATAACAAAATAATTTTCACATTCTCATTGCTACCTTTTCTATTCTACAAGATGATGTTATCAGATTTTCAAACCGACGTTTCGTCCTTCAGCTGCCATCATCAACTTTGTTTTTTTAAATACGGCCCTGGATTATTTGTTAGGGATTTTAACAGCTGTTAAGGTCCCAAAACCAATGATGTATCCCACTTATGCGAAAAATTCATATTAGTCATAGAGACAGAAAACAGATTTTTGGTAAGAAGAATCATTAAAACGATTTTTTCGAAAAAGTGCGATACAACAATGAGAATATGATATTTATTATTTGTTCCAAACCTAATCCCACACAACTATTTACTTGGGCAAACTGCTAAAAATGTAGCCTGGTTTGAGGGTTGACACTTTAATAATTATATTATTTATTAATCACTTCTTATGTTAGTTTTTAAGCTTCCTTTATGCAAGGCGTTAAAGCGTAAAAAAAGGTTTTTGTTTTGAATCCCATTAAAAATCTATTTTCTGTCTCTGTCTAATACATGAGTTCTTATGCAAAATGTCACTAATATGAATTTTTCGAATAAGTGCGTTACATCCTTGGTTTTGGGACCTGAGAAGCACTTAATATCCGTAATAAAAAATCCAGGGCCGTATTTAAAAAAACAAAGTTGATGATGGCAGCTCAAAGACGAAACGTCAGCTTGAAAATCTGATAATGCCATCTTGAAGAACAGAAAAAGTAGCAATGAAAATGTGAAATTTATTTTGTTATATCTATTCAAATAGAGTCATAAAAAATAAAAATGAAATCGCGAATATTCGGTTTTTTCCAAAAATCGTCGGAAGTATTCGGAATTTTTAAACTTGTAAGGTGGCATTTTGATCAGCATCTAACTACGCAACTTTGCCTTCATTTAATCGACTTCGTATCTCTTCTAGTTTCCGAAATCCCAATGATGAGGCTCGAATTTGGGACACCCTGTACAGTAAATTAAAGTATTTGCACATAGGTATATTGGAAGACGTAAAAGCATTTAGTTACTGCCAAATCAAATTAAATTTATCTATCCCTTGGGATCTACATCAATTCAATTTCGTATATAGGTATCAGGATCGCAAAATTGCCAGTACAAAACGATAAGAGATAAAGCATCTGGCCTACTCACGCAAATATAACAATTCAAAGTTCTTTGTTCTGTCGTGATATGGTATGCGATTAAACTCATAGAGGTGGAAATTACGATATTGCATTGGCAATAAAACTTTTGTAAAGTTCTAATCTTTTTTAAGAATTTGAGATCGGACATCACTTTAATGCCATCCTTGTCGATACTGGTAGTTACAGATAAAAATTTTAAACCAGTAGTCGGTGCAGAGGATAATAATTACAAAATTGAATTCTTTTACCATTTGGTTGACACTGCACTCAATTCTTTAGAGCAAAGATTTTTTCAGCTGCGATTACTTAATTTTTTTTATATCATATATATTAACTCAAAGATGTCAATCCTTCTGAACTTTGATCAATGGCAAAAATATGGAAAACATTTTAACAGATGCAGAATCAGCGAAAATAAAGAGCCTGGAACTTTGTGATAAAATATCAGTGTTGTATCAGTTGTGCCAGCAACAACTGTAACAAACGAACGACTGTCATTTATTTATTTTCGGTTGCCATGACTATTCATAGCACACTCGACGAAAAAAGTGAGAATTTTTTTTTCTACAGCCGCGCGCAAAATAACTAATTATTAAATTCAAATGAAATCGCAAAATCGACGAATGTCGCGGATCTTTATTTTACGCTATAGAGCGTACATGGAAAAGAAAATTCGTACTTTTTCTGTCGAGTGTGCTATGAATAGTCATGTCAACCGAAAATAAATAAATGACAGTCTTGCGTTTGTTACAGTTGTTACTGGCACTTCCGTTCTAAATATGCCCGAATATAATATGTTAAAAATGACAGTCATTTGCAAATTTCAGAATAAGTATAGAGAAAAATATACATTTAATTATAAAAAATGCGGCTGTAGAAAAATTCTATGTGTTCTTCGAGCGCAAAGTAAGATTGACGTTACGCGTCGCGCGGTAACATTCTTCCTCAAGCGGCAATCCGTTACTTTACGCTCTAAAAACACAAATAACTATTTCTATGT
>MU187413.1:0-45962 GCA_016904865.1 Pissodes strobi | reverse complement strand
TTTCATCATAAACTGAAAACAGAGTTGACAAACCAGAAAATGGAAATTCTGTTGCGTCAGGTCGAAATTAAGCTGCGCGTGGGAAGATATTATGGACTCTTTTGCAATAATCGGGCAACCACCGGCTTACGTCATTATTACGTAAGCTGTAGCACTACTATGAAAACAATTATGGGATAAAGATATTGTTTCTATCGATCTATAGCAACCTAACTCCTAAAACCTATGCTATAATGTAATTTTTTCTTCAAACGTCAGTAAATCCATCATTACTCGACTGTGTAGGCGGCAGTGAAGTTTCGCTTTTCCTCCGCCGGAGCTTTACTTTTCACTTTTCCGCCGGCGGAGGTAAAAGTGTTGTCATATCAACATAGATACAATACAAACAAACATCAAAATAAGCGTCAACAACTCAAGAGTTATTAAACTAAAATTTGTATTTATCACTCAATTTGTGACTGCATTTCTAAAAATCACTAATTTAGGAACAAATTGGTTATTATTTAATCGAACTTACTCAATAACTGCTTATCAATACGGATTTAAAACGCAATCGAAAACGCAATTTAAAAAAAAATAATTATTGTTGACAGTGTCCACTGACAGCTTTATATGACATTATTATAGCAACAAACTGAGCATATTCACCGACACCGCACCGGTCTAAGCCGCCTTGCGAACCAACTTATCTTTAATAATAATTATTATTACTATTAAAAAGCGACGTTTTTGCATTAATTTGTCGACATTTGAAGAAAAAACAGCATATTTTATTTGGAGGAAAAGTTACTTTTCATGGCTTGCTCTCTATTACCAGCCTCACTCCGTTCGGCTGTTAAACACGAGCGCGCCATGAAAAGTATTACTTTTCCTCCATATAAAATAATATACTATTATTGAGAGTTGGCTTATGACTGTGAAAATATAATATCGTCTGTTTTTGACAGAAATCATAAGTACCTATATAAGATATTTTTACAAAATGTTCTTTTTTATGAAATGTTTTATAGACTTCATTAAGGATGTATTTATATTGAGTAAATGATAAAATATCAAGAATTTAAGGATTGGTCGCACTTAACTTTCTTGGCTGGTTCGACAACTATAATTCGGATAAACTTATTGCCACACCATTTCAACTTGTGTTCGTCAAAAACTGGTCAGTGATGTAATTTGTATTGTGTACGTTTTCAACTAGATTCAAAGTGATTATTAAACTATAAATATCAATGTTGATTGAATATGTTTATTTTATATATTGAGTAACTTTTATTCCTTTTTTTTGTAGTAGTTCTACTATAAATGATACTAACTTCATACGTCGTATTCGTCATGGTAATTTTTATAACCACTTTAAAAATATAAGGTCAAGCTAGCAATAGTAACAAGCCACCCATCTAGGTTTTCAGATTAATATCGATATCTGACTAATAAGTGCGCTGCAAAATGCTGGTTTAAAGAAATAAGGCTCATGGGTAATTCTTTTTATTTATACTATCCCCGAAAATCAATTATTCTTGTAAAAATTCAAATATGGCCAGAAATAGAATACAAGGACAGTAGATATTTTACACAAGTGATTATGATTTTATAAATTTTATTTCAACTGAACAGCATTAGCACAAGTTGACATACTGTAGTCAATGCCTTTGTATCCAGATCAGTAATCATGAAAAAATTTACTCACAATATTCGACCTGCAACTGCTCCACTTATGGAGTTTCCTTTAACGAAATCTGATCTTACCCTATAACTTTAGAGTTATTTTAGATATTACATGAAATACCGCAACTATTATATCAAAACTTTTCTCTATTACGGATGTCGTAGATATTGAACAATAATCAATCCTTCTGTATATCTTCTTTCTTATGAATATGTCTAATTGCGACCTCTCAGTATTGATGAGAATATTTCTGATCTAAGTCAAATGTTTACTAGGCAAATAAGCGATTTGAGGAAGTGTCCTTGCACCATGTTATTTGGGTGAGCAGGTGCTTAGTTCCACAAAATCTCTATTTATGCTGTTCTCTCCAATAGGGCCCAACACTAAAGATATCGTATTCTTGCAAGAAGTCATTATTGTGGATAAGTGGACCAATTACCTGGATAATTTGGAGAGTCAGTCATCTATCTTGAATAAATTTGGTTGTGATTCGTCTGAGAAAGAATATGCGTATGAATATGTTTTGAAATTATCACATTTTCTCCTGCTCTCGTCGCTCAATTTAAAATCATAATTCAACGTTAAAGAAAAATCTGAACAGTCTAGGAGACGTACGTACGTCAGCAGAACGTAGTTTTTCTACACTCAAGAGGATTAAGACTTTTAGCAGAAACTCTAGAGGAAAAGAAAGAATTTCTGCTTTGGCAATGCTTTCCATTGAACAAGAACTACTTCAAGAACTTTTTGCGGATCACAATTTTTACGACAACGTTATAGATGAATTTGCAACGCAAAAGCAAAGATTGTGTTGCGTTTTAAATAAGTTTTTGTACGCCCATGCTCTTTCGGATTGTTTACCGTGCTTTATTTTAGAACGGTAGGTCAAGTTTACTGGTTACTAAGCAAAAACGCGACGGTAAGTAATTACCGTTCAGCTGAACGGTAAGTAAAATAGATATAATTTGTCGAAAAAATGCATCATCTTTAGATGATCCTTTCTTGAAATATCAGTATTTTGTAAAAACTAGACTATTTTTTTCTAAATATGCTCTAAAAAAATACCTAAAATTTAACAAATTATGCCAACAGGAGTTTTTTGTTTAAGCTCTTTCCATGATTGTCTTCAAACCACTTTTTGAAAACTTAATACGTCTTTTCATAACGATTTTTTGATTTCTCCGGAATTATTTGTCACGAGCAAGAACGAAATACCAGCGATCAAGACAATGCGGAGTAAGCATCACCGCAGTAGGCGGAAAAACAATTTGAGTTTGAAGCTTATCGTTGCTTTGGGAGCGGTAGAAAATAACGCTCGACTGGCAGTTAAAGTCATGATGATTATTATTTTTTTATTTGTTTACGTATCTAATTGTATGGGCTACGTTATTAGAAACCTTTAAATAGTGCAAGTGTTTTCTTGAACTACACAAATATTAGTAGTTTGACATATTGAAGAGCACCCTATCCCATGCCTCTTCAATATCAGAATTATCGTTCTCAGACTCACTCATACTTCTAAAACACTACTGAGTGATATAATAATAGTTACGCGTTTGTCAAATATCGTGACATTACAAAGTAAAATTACAAACGTATCCATAGTAACACACATCTAACCCAAACTAACCCACTTAAGGTTTAGTGGATCTACGGGGCAGAAATAATTATCCAAAACACAATTTTTACCATTTTCAAGATATTTGCTTAGTCAATGTCTTTGTGTTCATAATGGGCGTACAAAAAATAGTATAAGCATCTCGAACAGTAAGGAGTTTACCGATCTCCTCCAATATTGTCGTCGATCGGTAAACTGTCCTTACTGTTCTTGATACTTAATATACTATTAGTTATTAGTAGGATAATCATAATTTTTAACATTTTATCCTTAAGGTAATTTTTTTTATTCTTTTGTATTATAAGGCAATATTTTTTCCGGATTTTTATTTCATTATCAAAATGAAAATAGCAAAATAACCAAGGGTAAAAATATGAATAAGCAGGGGGAGCAAGCGGGGCAGAGATGGGGAGGCGCTCCCTCGATTTGCCAATCAAAAATCGCGCAGAGGGCGTGTTTTTCTAACCATTTTAACGACTGCTGGGTAAAAAGTACCAAACAAGAGGGTGCCGAAAGCGTGTTTTTTTAACGATTTTAACGACTTTTAATTAAAAATTTGGGCGTTGCACCCCAAAAATTTTACAGTAATGCTAGGTAAAATCAGCTTGGTTCGCTCGTGGAAGATGTGTTTTTTTTTCAACTCTTTTAATGATTTTTAACCAAAAATTGGGCTTGGCACCCGGGTTAGCGCCCTACAGCGCCCGCGGCCAATGTTCACCTGAACAGCTTCCCTATTTCTAAACGGCTGGCCATGCCACTGATAGTTGGGGCCACACGAAGGAGATGACCAGATGCATAACATAATCCCTATTAACCCAGAAAGTTTAACAGGCTGCAAGTGATTTACCCCGAAATTTTTTTAGCTCATTAAACCCTTAAAATGTTTTTCGTATTCAAACAATAATGTACAGTCTAATCGCCCGTAAATAAATACGAACAGAATGAATACCGTTAAACTGAGTTAAGTAAGCAATTCCCGCATCAAATTGCTGAATGGAGAATTGTTAACAGGTGTTTAATTTAATAGCAAAATTTTTGCATCCTGAGGGGATTTTCCGGTCTAATCGATTAGTTTACGCTCTGCTACACTGTGTAATGTTTCAAGCTCTTAGTTATTTTCGGTTACGGAATATGTATATTTAACAAATTCTATTACTACACACATATTAAATTTATTATAGCTTACACATTAATTACTCCTACCAGATTGAAGCCTTAGGTACAAAATCTTATGTCTAAATTTAGCTGCTTTTGATACTCTGGTATGTCAAAACTGAAAATATCCATTCATTTTAAACGGTTGAACTTTGAAACAGTGTAGCTGACTTTGTCTATTTTAGAGCAAGTTACTAATATTAAAAGGTTAGTTATAATAGGCGTGTGTTGAAGTAGATTTAAAATGTTATTAGCAACCTACTTTTAAACTAATCTAGTCGTTAATAGACCTTGAGTAAATATACACGTGGGTAAGGATTAATCCACATAGGTAGTAGTAGTAGGTTGCAGTAGGTGAGAACGTGCCAAATGGCTCATGTAGTCTATTAATGGATGTCGCTCAAAAAAAGTTCTTTTGCTTTCTCTCTGCAAAACTGCACAGTTCAATTCACATCTCACATCTACCAAAGAAAGACGGGTTGGCTGCATTTCACCATCCGCTACAGGTGGAATCTTCTTATATGCTCAAGAGAGATGGCTCCAGGAACCTACACTAGTTTAACTATGTTGTTTGACACCGCATGCCGCAGGACACAAGAATCTATACTAAGTTAACTCTGCTGTTTAATACCAATGTAACCGATAACGTTGTGAATAAGAGCACATTATGAACCATCTGGGTAAATAGCCACTTGGTCCTTCTTCTCCTCCCTGCTTTTCTTCATTGTATCAACTGCAATCATGATAGTGTATACCTCCCTCTGAAACACCATGCAAGAGGAGATTTTCATTATCTTGGGAAAAAATATCCTTAAAAACTGCATCGTCAAACCTCCCTATCCGTCCTTGATGATATTCAACTATGACAAAACGTTTCCCAGGACTCGTTAGGCATCCACGTTCCTCATAGGGTGATATGTTGTTATTAAGCGCTTACATTAGCAAGCCCAGACAAATATCTAAGGTTTCTGAACATGTCGTCCTTATTGCTCCAGATATTCCCTGGTCATTCAATATTTGAATTATTTAAACAATTCCTAAAGCTTTCGTACGGGGCATGATCCACCGCTTGACAAGGCACTGATTTAGGAACTAGTTGTCGACTCTGTTACCTGGCTGTTATGAAAATCGGAGACAAAATAAAGATTATTGAGTTCTTCTCGTAAGACCATCGCTTACGAGTTGAAAACATCCTGTCGTTCCAACGAGCTCAGCTTGTTATAGGAATATTTTTATTGATAGTTGAAATAAGTAGAACAAGTTCAGAGCCACATTCTTCGAATTATGCAATAGACCTAGTGCACACGTGTGCGTGTGTAACTAGTTAGGACCAATATTTATTTATTTAATCTTGTTTTGGTCACTTGGTCCCAGAATGTAATAATACGTCTTGGGCCCAAGTGCCAACCAGTGAGCGATTTGTATCTTTTTTTGCATTTTCTTTATTTTCTTTTTTTTGCATATTTTTTTCTTTTTTTACATTAGGATAAATCGAAAACCTTTAACAGATGCTAGGCTTGCTGCTGATTTCTAAAATATATGTGAAGAGAAATCGGCGGGATTTTCAGATAATTCAATAGTTAATCGAGACTTTCAGCCCGTTCTGACTCAGAATCTGATGACACGGACTTGGACGTTATTAATCAAAAAGATAGAAAGAATAACTCGGATGAAGATCCTGATGACGTTGTTCCCCTTACAAACTTGATAAATGATCGAAAATGGGAGCCTGTTGATGGATACTAATTAACATTAATTTGACGAGTTTCCGAACATTACAGGCGTGAATCCCGACGCTGCTGCTGCTTTAGCTGAAAAAGATCATATCGACTTTTTCAACTATTTTATAAATGAAGATGTAATAAATCTGTATGTTACAGCAACTGACAGCTTTGCGACAAAAACGTATTATTGCGGCCGCAAACTCCGGCAATCAAACACATAAAACAAGACTTGCAAAATGAGTTGAGACCGATCCGCAGGAAATGCGTAAATTTATTTGATTTATTATTTGGCTGGGCCTTCTTTAACTACCACAACTATGAAATTATTGGTCCAGGAGCATGCTGTATCAAAATAAAATTCCTACAGTAATGAGACGAAATATATTCGAAAATATTTTAAGCATGATGTCATTCTTGTGATAACGAAAGACAAAGCGATATGGATGATCTTTATAAAATATCTGACTTCCTAAATATGACCCAGTCCAAGTTTCAAGAAGCGTATGTTCCAGAAGATATCGTGTGTATTGACGAAAGTGATGTTCCATTCCGAGGAAGAATATATTTTCAGCAATACATATTTAATAACAAACGGATACGGCATTAAAGTGTTTACACTTTGTCCAACATGAGGTTACACATGAACATTTAGAGTCTATACAACCAAATAGAAAATAGAAAATATATCTGTTTAGGAGAAAGTTGTAACTGAGTTAATGGATGACCTCTTTACTTCAGAAAGAATTACCTTTACTAACAACTGATATGCAAGTGTCTCGTTAGCAGATAATATGATTGAAAAGCAGACCCATCTCGTTGGATCTCTAAGAGTTAATCGAAAAAGTTACAACAGCAAAACTAAAAATGGGGGACCTAGTTGCATGTCAGAATGAAAATAAAACGATAGTACTAAAGTAAAAAGGCATACGCCGTGTACTAATGCTAAAACCAACGATTCGGTTATAACTTTTTGAAAAAAAGAAAGCAATGTGGAGAAGTGGAGAATCAAAAAAGGGTGACCAGAAAAAGGTGTAGTGTATGATATGAAAATATAAAAAGGCAACACAATTCAGCCTATGCGCGAAAGATAGACACTATTGTGAAGAACCAATGTGTTTAGCATGTTTCAAAAATCACAAGTAAAATACTTATTTCTTTATACTTTATTGAAATTTAGGATAGTTGTAGCTTAAGGCTAGTTTTGTGATATAATTCCAAAGTTAAAGCAATATAGGGACATTAGCATGTAGAATACACTACTTGTAAGTAATATGCCAATATCACTTTATAAATTTAATTTTAAAGCCAATTATGAAAATGGTCTTAATATATTTTTTGTAGAGCTTAGTTTTCTCTGCTTCTGTAGTAAAATTTAGAGATGTTTTGGATTAGTTTCGTAGTTGTTCATTTAGAAAAAAAAAGTTTATTTTTAAAGCCTAATAATATATTTTAACTTAGTTTGGGTTAGTTTTTTTCTTATTATTATCTTTAAAATCTATAATTATTAATACTTTTGAGAAATGTTACAAAAGAAATGAAGTCAAAAATTCAAAATCGTCTTGCGTAATTCAAACGCAATTGAAACAAATGGAAATATAAAATTTCTAGTAGATTATGGTATGCAATAGTGCAAACAATTCATGACACGGAGATTAAACTTCTCTATCCTACCAGTTTGATGCGGAATGACTAATATATATTGTAATTTTTTCTTATATACCCACTTAACTGCATTTTTATAACTGCGATTTTTGAGGCGATGAATCGCCTAATAAATATCGTCTTAATTGATTCCATATGTTCTTAAATCTCCTAAATGAATCCTAAATTGAAGTGTATGTAACTTTGTAAACCCTGATGACTAAATTTTAAATTTAACATTCCGCCATAATATTTGTGAATGCTCTTAGGTACACACCAATCCATAAACAGACCTTATATACTGCTAAGTTTGAGGTTTATCCTGTACTTGATGTAATTTCATTATGATAGAAGCAGAGAGGTAAAAAAGTTTTATCCTCTCTGATAGAAGCATGCTCTGTCAAATGCAACAGTCCCAGATTAAATATTTATTCGAATGTCAAGGGCAAAAATCCAATTATCGAAAACAGGAAAAACTGGTGAATATTCGAGAAATCTATTCCGTCTATATTAGCTTTCACAAACTCTACAGATTTTTTGAAAACTTTTAGCATCAGTTACTGAATATTGATCTCAAAAGTTGACGAAAGGTCACCTGTCCATTAAAAAGTTCCGAAATTAAATTTTAAACTTTAATACTTCAAGTAGAACGTAAAATGAGAATAAGTTTAAATTACGAAGTTTTTGTTTGCTTCAAGCTATTCTTTCCTTTGCAAGAAGGCGATTGTTCTTTGTATGGTTCTAGTTTTATTTCCTCAATTTGCATCTGAAAAGAAGTCGCTTTGGCGATATTTTTTTAAAAATAATGAAACTAAGGGCATACTAAATTAATGAATTAGACATATTTTATCAAACCGTGTGCTATGATTAAACATAAGTCGGACGATTTTGTTTTAAACCAGAAAACCATTCTATCTAATATTATGTTTCAAAAGTTTTGTAGATTTTAATCGATTATAAAATATGTTAATTTAAATAGCTCAATAATTTCGAAAACACCTTTCAATATTCAATATTGGAATAAATATTTTACTCTGGTCAGAGGTTGCAACTCGCGCGGGATTATTAGTAGAATATGGATGCATCTTGATTCTTGCGAATATTTTTGTTGAACATCAAATATTTTATACTTTTAAAATATTACTTAGTGAGCTTGCTTCGGGTCAAAAAATGTGGAACTGATTCCATTATAGTTTCACTAATAATACTAATAATACTAGGGATAATTAGTACACTGCTTTTAGATGTTTGAAAATAATTTAATGAGATATTTTTCTGTACAAATGTTTCGGCTTGATGAGGCCTTTATCAAGAGTAGTTGTATACTTAAATCTAAATTGTTATTCCCTACTACTAAACCGGCTGACGGTATTTTGTTATTACACTGTCAATTATGCAGGTGTTTAAAGAGCAGGTCATTTGTATTTAAAACGTCTGTTTTTTGTGACTTTTGTATTTCTAGGTACTCCAAAAGATTCAGCCTTTTGCTTTTTGTTTCGGTGTGTAAAAGTTTGACAATATTCGTATCTATAAAATGGTTATTTTCTATACAATGTTTTGCTTAGCCAGAGTTTTTAATATTATGTGAAATCGATTTTTTGTGTTCTTTAATCCTAATTTTTAAATTTCGACCAGTTTGTCCTACGTATACAGCTTCACAGTTCACACAATTTATTTTGTAAACACCAGATTTAGATTGTTTGTCAATTTTGTCTCAATTGTTTATTATTCTTATTATCGTGAATCGTTTTACAGCCAAATTTATTTAATTTTTTTGAAACTTTATCTGTAAGTTTCGAAATATAATTGATAAATTTAAACGACTCCTTTTCTAATTTTAATGTAGGGTTATGAAATTGTTTAGTTAAAATGTTCTTCGGTTTTTTTAATTTGTCAATCAAAGCGATCTTATAACCGTTATTAATTGCAATCTGTTTGATAATGGATACTTCTTTTTGGAAACTCGCCGAGTCTAGGGGAAAGCTGAAAAGTCTATGGAGGAGACTATGAAAAGCAAAAAGTTTTACTTGCCAAGTTTGGTTAGAGTCACTATATTCAAAGTTGTCAGCTGCTGTTATTAACGTATCATTTGGTCATCATGGGACTCCAATAATATTTAAAATTAGCTTAAAAATAATAAAATCTCAAATCTTTTTTATGGCTTAGAATATTCAAAAACTTATTAAGTATTGATAAGATTATGGGAAGTTCAAAGCATTCTAATTGTGTGTATGTGCTAGAATATCTTGACTACAATATTGCATTAATCATAAGCATAAGGTATCAATTAAATATGTCTACTTTACATTTATAATTCGACAGTGGACATATATAGAGAAACTTTAAAAAATATAATTAAAAATACTCTTCAAATTAGAATAGTAAATAGGTATACAATTTCATGCATTTCTAATCCACAAGTATGGTGAAGCGTAATGTAGTTTCATAAAAACCTGACTTTACTGTTGCAGATATGTTGACCATATAATGAGTGCACTGTTCTATGATGTGACAACATTGGCTAACAAATCTTTGATATTCTCATTTTTGGCTGGCAAAGGCAATATTATATAGAAGAAGAAGTAAAGTACTTCGAAGCTACCGGAAAATTCAATAAAAACCCTTCCAGTTGAGATAGACATTCATTAGTAATTTGAGATTTTCACCATCAACGCTTCCTAGATGTTTCCTCACGTTGTTAGCTAGAGCCGATAAGCACATAAGCCAGAATCAGTAAATAATCTGCAATGTTTTGAAAAGGTTTATAATGAGGAAAAGCCTATAAATTAAAATATTTCGATTTTTTTTTTAGGAAACTCATGACAAAATGCCCAAATAGAACACGTTACCAATGGGATTATAGAAAAGTTAAATAAATTCGCCTCGATAGTCGCCACCTTAGCATATAAAATAAAAAAAAAGTAAAAAGCGTTAATAGTGACCATTTAACTGGCATAGTTGAACAGCAGATTGGTAGAGATCAATCTTTAAGGCAAGTAGAAAGCTTAAGTGATAGTGTTCTATTATTTGGCAAGTTCCAAGTATTCCCATATTTCACATAACTTGCATGAATCCACAATTGCAAAGAGAACCTAACAAACAACTGCATTTATGTGGATTCATTAGAACGACAAGCTATGAGTAGCGTTACGGGTGGAAATTCTTTTATTTACAAAAGTCATTTTAGGAAGGAATATCATTTGGAAAATCATCTCTATTATTTTTTTCGATAAGGCCGAACCTGACTAGTATCCTGACAGCAGTATTAAAATTGTCATTTAAGGTACCTATTTAGTTGAATAACAGTCAATGGATTTTGACGCGATTACAGGTTTTTTTCTGTTTATTAATCTAGAAGGATGAGGGAAAACAGAAGAATCGGTCGTTGTTGATTCAGTTAGTCTTTTGTTTTCGTCATCATTAGCCAAAGAAGATTCCCTGGAGTGAGAAGAATTAGCTCCAGAGAAGTATTTCAATTCTGAGATGAAATAGGTTGGAAGCCGTTTTAGACTTTCGGGAGAGGGAGGTTGTACTGTAGAGGACGATAATCCCAGGTTTTCGTTAAGATAGCCAGGAAGGTTTTGGTGAACCCAGTTATGGGTAAGTTGTTTTAAGTTGTTTTGAATGTAGAATTTCAATTAGATTTTGGGGGCCGAGTGCGGAGTTTCCGTTATTTTCATGTTAGTTTGCTTTTATGGACTAATTTCCGTTTTAGGGTTCTAGTTGCGGATTCCCCGTTAAGAACTTCATTTTGGAACCTGACAAAATTAGGCTACTCATTAGTTTTGGATGACAGCAGGGAATTTATGACAAAATTTTGAATTGGTTAATTGACCGAGACACGTCCGGAAACGTTTTCTTCCCTAAAAATAAGAAGAAGGGAAAGGAAAACCCCTCTGGTTTACAGAAGGTCCCTTATTCAGATAAGTGTTTTTCTTTTAGTCAACAATAACCTTTACCTGTCAGTGATGTGACAGAATTTTAGCACCGCTTTTTAATTTAATCAAAACAGCTTTAATATTTTCTATAGTATTTATTAACAAATATCTGAATCACTAGAGTTAATATAGTACCTTATGTGAAGTGTAGCTACGCCGGCATAGTTCCATTACTTATTCTCTCGGGTACTAGATTTTGAATAATTTCTAGTGCATTTTATAACCGAGAAAGTTTATCCATTCTATTTTTCCTTTTTCTGGCATTTATATTAAAACTTAACACAACACTTTGAGGAATTTGGCTTCTGTTAGGAACTTGCAACTCGGGCTTGCGGAAAGGTTATTCTAATAGAGTTAAATTAACTTAGAATAGTTTATGGGGTAAATCCGGTACTTTTTATCACCGTCTAGGTTGCATGTTTCGGGCAGGGCGATACGGGGGAGTGAACTTTCTAAATTTTAATATATTTTTCTTGACACCTCTTAAAATTTCAAGTTAGACTGTCAAGTTGACAAGAGGGCGTGTTTAGTAAACGATCCTATGACTGGTTTCCGAGATACAGAGGCGGGTAGGGGTTTGTTGGAAAACATTAATAAATTAATTTTTATCTTAAGTGGCTGTGTTAGATGTCACGCGATAATTTTTATGTACAGGGGATACTAAAACGGGGTTTTAGTGCATTTTGTCGAAGGTTCCAAACCCCAACATAGTACAGGGGTACTCAAAAAGTATAAGTATTTTTATTTGTTTTAATACTTTCTAAAAACTGACAAAAGACAACCTTAGCTTGCGAAAACCATAATAAATATATTTTTTCTAATTAAGTAATTATTTATATACTAACAAAAAGTGGTATGCTATTTAAAAATTGATCATTTTAAATAATTTCTGGTAAGATATTTTCTTCGAGATTTCCAACATCTTCGACACACTCTAGAGCATTATTGCCAGGATATTTAACTATATCTTGATGTCCAGCATAACTTAAATACCAAAAAGCACTTGCAATATTGGCAGCACATACCTACCAGTAGCACCCCTTTATTTCCTTGCGTTTATTGTTGTATTTAACAGATAGTTGATATTTTGTTGTATTTTTGTGTCTGGAAAAAATCCTGACTCTTATTAAATTATTTATGTTTAGCCCTGTATCTATTTGCATAAGATGCCCCCTATGTTCTCCAATATTGCCCTGTGTATTTGAGGGTGACATCTTTAACTGAAACACTTCAAATGTAAGGTGTCGTAAGTCTGCAAGATCTAATATGGGAAATTCCAATGGATCATTTTCTAGTTCCCGTCATAACTAATTAAAGCATTTCTTCAATAAAATGTTGTAGCTAGTTCAACAGTAGCATCAGCCATGTTGATTAAAGGATGATACCTATTAAGCAATGTACAAATAATTTTAAAAAATCTCCAACGTGAGGAATGTGTGTATTTGGTAAAATTTTGATACCGACTTAATGTGGCCGTTTTTCGATTTTATAATCCAACTTGTTTTAGTCTCGCTTGGTTTGCCTCGGCCGTTGTAAGTTGGGATCGTTGTCCTAAAAATGGAAACAATTTTGCGTTTATTCCCAAAGCATTTAGAAATTCCACACAATCTCTGTATCCTCTGTCTAAAATAAAAGTGCAATTTTCCTGAAAATAATTTCTCAATTGGTTGAGGTCATCTTCATATTGGTGGATTAAAATATTTGCTTCATTGTTTGACGAGTCACACTCGGAAATAGAGACCATGCGCAGCCTAAATGTATCCATCTGGAGCCACTATCAAAACAGCCTTTAAAATATGATATTTTTTATGAAACGAAAACGATTTTCTGAGAGCTTTAAAGTTTTTGCGTTGAATTTCTGAATAAGTTGCATCAGTATAGGCAATTGCTTTGGGAATGCTGGGCTCAGGATTATATAACTGGTTAACAAATGGTGATATATGATATGTAATATATTCGTCGCGAGTTAAATGAGCGTGACCAAGATTTTGTGGTACAAAATGTTGCTTTAAACATGCTGCTGCTTTCGTTATTACTAAGCTGGTAGCCTGCCTTGAAGAATATTGAAAAATGGCGCATAAAAATTCGCCTGACAGACCTTAGAGGATTTTGAATAAAAAGCAAATTAAATCTTTTTTGAAAATATATCTAATCCATATATCACAACTGGGCTAACGCAATAATTATGATAAAGATCGCGAAATTGTTTTCTGCTCAAAGATGTTAGTAACTTAAAATCCTGATCAGTAAAATTTTCATCATTTTCCATTTTAGAGTTGTCGGCAGCTAGCTGTCTTGAAGAGCCCATAAAAAGTTTCAGTTCTCTGCCTTTTAATATTATGGGCTTTTCAATAGATTTTAGACCATTTAGCAACGGAGAAACAAGCAAGTCTTGGTCATTTAAATGTTCCTGACATACTTTAGATTCTTCGGGAACATATATGGAACTAGAAAATGATCCATTGGAATTTCCCATATTAGATCTTGCAGACTTACGACACCTTACATTTGGAATGTTTCAGTTAAAGATGTCACCCTCATATATACAGGACAATATTGGAGAATATAGGGGTTATCTTATGCAAACAGATACAGGGCTAAACATAAATAATTTAATAAGATTCAGGATTTTTTTCCAGACACAAAAATGCAACAAAATATCAAATATTTGTTAAATACAACAATACACGCAACGAAATAAAGGGGTACTACTGCACTTGTGCAACCGGAGCACGAGTGGTAGGTATGTGCTGCCACATTGCAAGTGGTATTTGATATTTAAATTATACTCGACCTCAAAATATACTTAAATATCCAAGCAATAATGCTCTAGTGTGTCAGAGATGTTGGAAATCTCGAAGAAAATATCTTACCAGAAATTATTTAAAATGTTCAATTTTTAAAGAACATTGTACATTCATACCACTTTTTGCTGGTATATAAATAATTACTTAATTATAAAATATATATATTTTATGGTTTTCGCAAGCTAAGGTTGGCTTTTGTCAGTTTTTAGAAAGTATAAATACAATTAAAAATACTTATACATTTTGAGTACACCCTGTAATATATTGGGGTTTGGAACCTTCGGCAAAAGCACTAAAGCCCTGCTTTCATACCCCCGTACATAAAAATTATCGCTGACATCTAACACAGCCATTTAAGATGAAATTTAATTAATTTGTGTTTTCCAAGGAACCCCTACCCGCCACTGTATCTCGGAAACCAGTCATAGGATCGTTTTGGGCCCATGGAACATTTTCATCAGGAGACCAAGAACTACAACATACTAAAATTTCATCACATTCCGTCATTCTTTAAAATCCCATTAAAAGTGTGCGGGGTCCTTTATGCATCTTCTATCTTCATCTTAACTGCTAGTGCCATGGGTAAAGTGGATCGAGACTATTTGGTCTTCAGATTTATATTGCATCAATGTATAAATTTGAATTAATACATTACGGCTTGCGCACACGATCAGCAACTACCTACAGACACATTTGCAAACAAATATTACGCATAAATACTAATATATTATTTAGATCAATTTTCACCATTTGACCTTCATTTAAATATTTAAATTTCGAATATCGCCAAAGTATGCACTTTCCTATCGAACTGGGTCAAGCTTGCTAGGCACTATTTGGACGCTTGCCACTTCTTGTTCATATTATTTATGATACTTTGAAAACATACAAGTAATTTGTCTGTATTAGCCCTGAAAAGTAGTAGTTCAGCAAAGTGCATTCTAACATTAATAAATGATGCATGGGATGAAACTTTTGAATTATTATCTGGGTAGAGAATCAGCGAGAGATATTTTCAGTTTAATGTAGTGGAACCCTTCAAATAGAACTACTCCAAAAGAGAGAGAGAGAGAGAGAGAGAAAAAAAATATTCGAATAAGGGCTACGGTTTCATATTTGTTACCACTTCGGTTCGGGGTACTATAACTGTATAGGAGATCTTGGCCAAGAAAAAAAACGATTGGTATGTTTTTCCTTTAACGAAATTATTTCAAACATTCACTAAAAATTCCACAGGTCAGTATAAGTTTACTTTTTGGTTAATATATATTGTAGAGATTAAGAAAAATAGCTTTAAAAATGATATGGCTTGTTTTGGAACTGTACTTTAAATAAAACGAGTTTTGGAAATGTAACTTATCGATTACAAAAGTTTTGGAACAGTTTTTTAAACATAAATTTTAAAAAATGAACTTTATGATTATCAAAGTATGACTGTATTACGCAGGATAATACCAATACGAAACAAGAAGAAATAGAGGAAAATGCTTTCCATTATAAGTACTTAATAAAAAATTTTCTCATACACGTAATTCTTCCTCTTCCTGAATGTCAGTCGCTTCTTCATCTTCATCTACGTTATCTAGCATTATATCTTCAGTTTCAGGGGCTTCATCTGGGTTATTTATATCTTGCATCGCTTGAACGTAATACTTGAGTAAAGGATTATCTTTCCAATTTACTCCAAAATGAAGTATTAACAACTTATCGACATTTTTTTTACACTTAATTTATTTGGTCTAATAGAAACTCGTACATCACACTTTGAAATAAGATCACTTCGGAAACTACAAGATAATGTTGCAGGCTAATATGTCGAGATGAGGCAAGTTTTGGAATTATATAAAAGGCAAACAGTTTTGGAAACTAGAAAAAATATAAGTTAAGTTTTGGAACTGTGCCCTAGTTTAAGCCCAAATTTTTAATAGGAAAAAACGATTTTTGGATTTGTTTCTTATAATACATAGGTGCACTTTAGTGTATAGTTTTATTTAGTCCCACTACCTTAAATACGACCAAAAAGTGACAAGATGAGTTATGGAAATGGACAACTCAAATGTGGTGTGAGTCCAGCGAAATTCGCATGTTCCAGGCCACTATAAGGCTGATTGGGATTTACTACGTTCTCGATTAGACCTAAGTGTATTGTCTGTCAATAAAAAAGAGGCAATTTGAGATGTTTGTACAGGGTGTCCAATTTTCGTTGTCATTGTGAAGTATCTCCATTATTTTGACAGATAGAGATATGTGGTATTCGCAAACCTGGACTACTTTTTCGAGAAACAAAAAATGCCATAATCAAATTTTTCCTAGACCTCTTCGTTTTCGAGCTGCAGGGTGAAATTGAAAATTTGCACTTTTAGGGCATGCCTCGTATCTTAGCTGCCTGATAATTTATCAAAAAGATAAAAACGCATTCTTATAGATCTTTTTACGTATAATACATTATATATACAGAAAAAGTGGTCTCAATCATTATAATAATTTTTTTCTTCAAACGTCAGTAAATCCGTCATTACTCGACTGTGTAGGCGGCCGTGAAGTTTCGTTTTTCCTCCGCCGGAGCTTTACTTTTCACTTTTCCGCCGGCGGAGGTAAAAGTGTTGTCCTAGCAACATAGATACAATACAAACAAACAACAACATAAGCGTCAACAACTCAAGTTATTAAACTAAAATTTGTATTTATCACTCAATTTGTGACTGCATTTCTAAAAATCACTAATTTAGGAACAAATTGGTTATTATTTAATCGAACTTACTCAATAACTGCTTATCAATACGGAATTAAAAGGCAATCGAAGACGCAATTTTAAAAATATAATTATTGTTGACAGTATCCACTGACAGCTTTATGTTACATTACTATAGCAACAACCTGAGCCTATTTCACCGACACCGCACCGGTCTAAGCCGCCTTGCGAACCCACTTATCTTTAATAATAATTATTATTACTATTAAAAAGAGACGTTTTTGCATTAATTTGTCGACATTTGAAGAAAAAACAGCATATTTTATTTGTAGGAAAAGATACTTTTCATGGCTTGCTCTCTATTACCAGCCTCACTCCGTTCGGCTGTTAAACACGAGCGCGCCATGAAAAGTATTACTTTTCTTCCATATAAAATAATATACTATTATTGATTTATGCCACTTATTAAATGCAAAAGTATCTACGATATAAAAAGATCGGATACTTTGTCTAATAAAAAATAATGGATAGTTCTTTCATTATAGAATGGATACTAAAGAGTATCCAAACCCCATATCACTAGCTTTAACAGTTGACGATGTACTTAAAAATATTTTGATGATGACGCTGGTTGGTGGTGATGCTAAAAAATATGTATTTTTTTTTTTTGATAGGAGAAACTGGACGTCTTGGATGGTCCAAACTACAGATGTGTGTTAATTTTTTTCTTTTTAGAGTTCTACCCCCGTTTCAATTTCTTCTTAAAATTTTTCAAGATCTGAGAAATTTTATCATTCTATGTAAAATTTCTTGGCTGAAATTCTAACAGTAAAAAGCTGTTCTGACGCTTTTAGAGAATCTCATCGAAATCTATTGTAGATTGTATCGTAGATCCCATATAAGGGGATAAAATGTATGTTGGGGTTTGGAACCTTCGGCAACATGCACTAAAACGGAGTTTTATCCACAATACCGAAACAGAATAATTGCACTTGACGCGCGTTTCGCTAACCATCATCAGGAGATGATGCTAACATAGTTAGCGAAACGCGCGTCGAGTGCAATTATTCTGTTTCGGTATTGTGGATAAAACTCCGTTTTAGGGATAAAAGGTGGCAATTTAAAATCTATCTAATAATATTTCGGTATGTCTAGATGCCATGCCGTTTGCGGCATTTTAATTTGTAATAAAGAATTATTGGCGTAATGAACAATGAATTCATTCAAATGCCTTTTCACTGAAAGTTAACCCATATTTATTATTGCAATATGTTAAAACTTAGTTTTAATTTACTTAAATATTTTGCCATAATTAATTGCTTTTCCTTTGTACATTTACATCCAGATTAAAAGCTAATGTATCAAGTGCGTTCGTAACTTCTATAATGTTTGGGCATTTAGTCGTTATCGATAATATTTAGAAATATTTGGTTTAATCCAGGGAGTCATCCGACCCCCCTTGGCGCACCTACCGGTGACCATGCGAGTCACTGTTATTTATATGCGGAACAGTATATTAATGTACAAAATCAAATCTATAGGCTGTAATAATTTGCCGCTCATCGCAAACCGTGTATAATGTATGCCAGCTAAACGATAAACGAAACCTTAATAAACTTCACATTGGTCCATCCTGAACCTGCATAGTATTCGTGATATTCTTTTAATTAATATATAAATAAACGGTTGCCTGCGTTGCGTTATTGCATCGCAGTGACGATGACGAACAAACAGTGGAATACAAAATTAGAAGCACCGCATGTGAAGTAATTGCTTACGGTACTGATGTATGTGATAGAAAAGCAGAAAATAAATGTTTAGATATTTCCATAGCATATCGAACGGAACGGGCTGCATTTTACGCAGCTGCGCGCTGTTTCTAAAAGTAGTATAAGAAAAAGTCGAAACGAACATAGTAACCGCTTTAATCCATTCACACATTCTTTATCTCCTGGCATGAAAATACCTCGATTATCATATAAAGATAAAATAGATGATGGCGATTTTTAAGTAATTCGGCGAACAATATAAGACTTTTATTTAAATTCCGACCGGGAAAACACTGTTTGCCGCTAGGACAAAATAGATTATCCGTACGAGTATAAAATCATAAGTCGGCTTTTTGGACCAAGATTATTTATTTGGCCCTAGTGCCAATATAAATGAAAATTGCTCATTAAAAGACGAAATATTTTTCACTGGCGTGCAAAATATGTTTCAGGTAATAAATACGCAACCTGGGCTGAAACTGATATGATAGTGAACAAATCTTTGCAAATAGTGAACAAATGCACGAAATCCGCTCTGGCAGCCGGCTGATTATGGTTCATGCTGGCTCAGAAGCTGGCTTTACTGCAGGTGATGCTTTAATTTTTCGTTCCGGACTAACAATTGGAGATTCTCATGGACAGAATAATGATAATGTTGAAAAATTATTTATAAGGAAGCTTTTACCTAATATTCCTTCAGAATTAGCTGTGGTATTTTATAATGCCCCTTTCATTCTCATGCACAAGATAAAGTACCAACTACATACTCTACAAAATCTCATATGCTTTCCTGGCTTCAGATCTCAAATTGATCTTACTTGGAAAAAAAAATCAATTATATAAACTAATCTCAGCCAATAAGCCTACGAAATGGAACCATAGAATTTACGCCATTTTACGGAGTCGGGGTCATAGGCATCTAAGGCTTCCTCCATATATGTGCGAAGTTTTTTCTAATCTGAAGTGAAGCTAAGTAAATAAAAATTAGAAGACAAGAAAGAGCGTGGTAATAGAAGAGCATAACACCAGCGAACATTCATTTAAAGATTTAACTAAATTTACATTGGAAGACATTGATTCAATATCAGCGGAAATGTTAAATCATACATTAAACGCGTCCGTTGTATTGAAGAGAAATACTGGGAAGTAGATGGACAAATTAAAACAATCATAGACGATTTAATCATCACAGTTAGAGCTTCAAGATTCATGACGACAAATCATCTTTTTCAGACGAAGTAAACAATTTAGTAGGAATAGAACCATTAAAATCGCAGCCGTTAACTTTTTTCCCATTTATTAAAAAAGTTCTCATAAAATAACTGTCAATATACTCTTGTTTTGCTATTTCAGATACTTTGCTTTTGCTGTTTAGATCCAATACTTGCCATACCTGATTTAAAGGGACTCGAATGCTTTTTATACATCAACCCGCCCGGTTTTCTTTGAAGTCTCGCACTATAATATATTGTTTTGTTATATATGAAGGAGATATCTCTATAGCACCAGTGCAGTGTGCCAAATTAGCAAAACCCTAAATTGGGTATCCAAGTAATGGAAAGTATCTAATTAAGAAGTATAAATAACATAAGGCTTTTAGCCAGACAGAAAGGGAAAAATTGCTGACATGTGGTAGGCATTAAATCAGCAATATCTTCATGCGTTCAATTTTCTTTGTCCGAATCAACTTTTTCAATGTGGTCGACAATAACGTTGTCTGATGGAATTTTACAAATTGTGGCATGACAACTATTTATTTCATTTTCTAGCTCACTCTTTCATACCGACTAGTCAGCCTAGTATAAATGAAAAATCGGTTTTTTGTTTCTCCATGAAGTCTGCAATATGAACAAAGCAAACTGACACAGTGGTTCAAAATGAGCCATGATATGATATGATATGATTAATCAAATATTGACTCGCTAAGTATTGCACTTAAGAAAAAAATAAAAAGTTAAGAAACCAGTGTCGTATAAATAACTAAGTGACACGATGATACAAAAACTGGTCATGTAGATTCTGAGCAATCAAACATCAACTTGAAGAAGTTATAAATTCGGTACTTTGGAAACCAACTAAGCCAACTGTAACGGTTAGGGGAAGGTAGGTGAAGATGACGCTCAGAAGAGAATTATATCATATTTTTTTAAGAATTTATTTTAAAAAAGTGGAACCAGACGCAATAACTAAGTTCTGTTAGACAAACAATTATAGCTAATTCAATATCCTAAATCTGACCAAGGTCAAAATGGATTCATAGTTTTGAAAAAGTTGCACTGAGTCATCGTTTCGTTGTGGCAGGGTAAGATAACGCAATTTGTTAATTGACGATAATATAAAAAAATTGAGCGAGTCTGCTAGTACTCGAGACACTGATACGTAAACATATCCTATATCGACATCGTCGACATGAAAGTGCCACCTTAGACCGCGTGACGCCTAAATATAGATAACCACTTATTTGGAATTGGTTGCCTATATTCTGGCGTTAGATAGAATACGTTTAACACTAATAGTTACAGACAGCCTGCAAAACACATTCCCGTCACAGATACCGCCTTACGTGCGTTGTTAAATATTTACATTTGTAAGGTTTGCATTCCAACGTCTAATATTACACTTCACGCATAGCTTCGCTGGCTACAGGGGCGCAACGAACAAAACCAAACCTAAGGCATGCCCAAAATCAAGAAAAAACTTTTTACAAATATAACCTCAAGGAAACAAAAAAGGAATCGAACTCGGGCTGCCGAACCAAAGGTCTAGCATCTTAACTACTGAACCACCAGAGCCCTTGTAAGCAATTCATTGCATCGCAAAGACATAGGTAAAAGAGGAACGTCATCTAACGAAAACACACGATGTCTTCCGACAAGTCCGGAATATATTTTGCAAGCTGTCTTTATCCGCTCGTTTTACAAGAAAGCGCTGAAGTGGACTGCGCATGGTTATGATGTCACATCCGGGTTTCACACTTCCGTCCATTTTCCCGAGATTTACCGTCATACCGCCGCGTAAGATGTTTACACATCAAAAATATTAAAATCTCATTAAAAGTCAATATTTGGACCTTATAGTTTGCATAGGTCACAAGAAAATCTCCCAGGAGAATCGCAACCGCTACATTCTTCGTGTACCCAGTAGCTCCAAATAGCGGATCTATACCATAGTTCTGCGTTTTTCCCTAAGTCCCCGCAAGTAATGAATTTATTATGCTCCGAAACATCACTCATATCGTCTAGTTTATCGTATTTAATTGCTTTACTGCCTTTTCCTGTTTGGGTTTCACAATATTTTTCTTAAATGCTTCAATCTTCCTCGTGTTCCTTTTTTTCTCTGTCTCTTCTAATTCATCGTTCATCGGTACTGTTCAATACTTTTGACTGCTATTTTTCACGAGCATTCCTTCACATTTATATTTTTGTGGACCGCGGTAACGGTAAGAGCTTGGCAACTGGTGTTGAATCTGGCACAAAATAGATTTGCTCCTCTGCTTGCTCAGATATTTGACAACTTGTCGAAGGTTGGGGTGAGTATTTAAGTTTTTTCCTCTCTGGTATTTTTTATTTTATTCTATCAGAAATACTAGTCATCACCAACTTCATTTATTACATACATTTTAGGATTAGTAGTAATGGTAAAGCTATGTTTACACCGAGACAAGTATATAACACTGGATACATTTTGGTTGTCTTCCGAACCCTATTGCAATTGGCGAGAATCATAAAATGACGAGCATTTTTAGGCGTTTATATTTTTGAAAAAGTGGTTATCTTGGGTCACTATAGCTCCAAAAAAGTCACGGAATAAAAAACCTAAACGACGCGACAGTTTGACAGGAAATTTTTAGGAGAAAAACTCTCTAAATCTCTGTTTCTAAAATGTCGAGAAAATGATGAAACATCGATTTGTAGGGCAAGAAAATTAAGATTTAAATTTTTTTTCGAGAAATAACTCTTTTATAGAAAGGCCGATCACTTGACGAGAATCTACGTCAAAAACTGTAGACATGATAAGGCATACAGGGCGCGCTTGTTGAATTTAAACTTTACTATATTTTATTACTAGAATACTGAACGATCTGGACCAACCAAACTTTCACGCATTACAAGTACAATATGCCAAAAATACGTATCGACCCCCTTGAAAATGTAGAACCGGTACTTTTTAAAGTGAAAACTTTGCCAGTGTGTACAGGGTGGCTCGAATTCGTGTCTATGTATGGGGAACTCGAAAACCGTAAGAGATACAGTGTCGGTCTAATTAAGGCAAAATTGCGCATTTAGATGCTTAGCAATATGCCGTTTGAAAAGTTTTAAAATTCCGAGTACTTCCGGAGATATCCGGAAAAAACCGAAATTTTTAAAATTCGTTTTATTTTTTTCCTGGGCTTATTCAAAAACGGATTTCAAATTGAATTGCACTTTTGCATTGCCACTTTTTCCGCTCTATCTAATGATGGTATCCAGTTTGAAATCCGACGTTTCGTCTTCAAGGGATCATCATCAACTTTCTCTTTTTAAATACGAACTTTAATTTTTTTTATCGTTTTTCAGATGGTATTGGCGTTATTAATATGACTATGTGTTTTTATTTTTCTTTTATTTTTTTAAATTTTTTTTTATTTTTTTTTATTTTTATTATTATTTTTTTAATTATATATTTTGCTTTGGCGTAATTTTAAATAATTTAAAGTAGGTACTTTTGAAATTTTTATATTCTATAAAAATATTTTATTTTGTTTTTTGTATTAAGTGGAAAATTGGAGCGTATTAAGTAAAATTATTTCTTACGAGAATATGGCCATGAACTATTACTCAAACAAGTTGCTTACTGCAAATATAAAATATTCCCAACTTTAAACCAATTAAAAAAATTATTTAATAGAGAACATCAACAATTTATAATCATACTACGTGATACTACAGGAGTTTTGATGGAATAACACCTATTGGAATTTTGCTTATAAATAAAATGCACTAAGCAACTTGTTTGAGTAATAGTTCATGGTCATATTCTCGTAAAAAATAATTTTACTATTTTTAATTTTTAATACGGGCTCCAATTTTCCACTTAATGCAAAAAACAAATAAAATATTTTTATAGAGTATGAAAATTTCAAAAGACCTACCTTAAATTATTTAAAATCACGCCAAAGAAAAATATATAAATTAAAATTAATAAAAATAATAAAAATAAAAAAATAAAAAATAAAAACACATGCTCATATTAATAACGCCAATACCATCTGAAAAATGACAAAAAAAATTAAAGTTCGTATTTAAAAAAAGAAAGTTGATGATGATCCCTTGAAGACGAAACGTCGGATTTCAAACTGAATATGATCATTAGATAGAGCGGAAAAAGTGGCAATGCAAAAGTACAATTAGATTTGAAAACGGTTTTTACATAAGCCCAGGAAAAAAATAAAACGATTTTTCAAAATTTCGGTTTTTTTCCGGATATCTCCGTAAATACTCGGAATTTTAAAACTTTCTAAACGGCATATTGTTAGGCACTTAAATGCGCAATTTTGCCTTAATTTGACCGACACTGTATCTCTTACAGTTTTCGAGTTCCCCATACATAGACACGAATTCGAGCCACCCTGTGCATTCATATTCAATTTTGAGAAAGGAATTTTAACTGGACCGTGTAGCTCAGAGGTAGAGCATTAACCTAGCATGCGATAGGTACCTGAATCGATGCCCGATGTCTGCAAGAATTTGTTTTTTAATATATCTTTTTTAAAATTTTTTTAGTTTTTATTATTGCTTTTTGTTGAAGTTTCTTAAATCTGTCGATTTAATTTTTAGGCATGTAACTGTAATGAGTAACTTTTCTTAGCATGCCCATCTCCGATTATAATATCCGGCACAATCATTATTTTAATTTTTACATTTTAAAATTACTAATAACAGTTAATTTATAAAGTCAAAATAATAATTATTAGACTGATAGGGTTGAGAACTATGTAGGTAAATTTATAGCTTAGATATCATTGGAATGAATAACATTTTCCCTCAAACATGTTGCCAGGGATCTTCCAGATTTGATCTATTAACATGTTAAAGAATTTTATTGCCCAGTAGCCTGACCTGCTTTCCCATCTTTTCAGCCTGCAATAGAATGGTCTATTATTATTTTTATATCAGGTATTATAATTATGAACCTCTCTAATATGAACTAATCTAAAATTCTGCCTAGATTATAATATTCCAAATCCATGCGCCGTACCTTATTGAATCATCTCGTCCAAAATAATTTTAACTCTATAAATATATATAAATCATCTTAGCTGTGTCAAAATCATTCAACTACTATGATCAAATTTATTAAAACTGTCACTGATTGATATTGCTCCTATGATTTCTAGAAAAAAAAAACTGGCACTACTATAAAGAGTAAACTTCAACTAAGTTGTTAGAAGAATTTGTGGAATTTACGTAACATTTACCTGGTATGGTGACTACATGGTGTCCTTGTTTTGAGGTATAGCGTGTATTATGTTCAGCTATACCAAAAATTCTCGTCGCTGTAACAATAGGAATTTAACTTTTAAGTAGGCGTGACTACAAAGTGTCTTACTACCGCAGAGGAACCGTAAAAACTCCATACAGTTAGCAACTTCTTAGTAGATAACTTTCTAAGGTGGCCGATTCGTTAATTATAAGTAATGTTTCAAATGTTTTAGTTGTTGTTCTACCATAGACAAAATTAAAATCCTTTAATAAGAACGATTAAGGTGAAAATGGCAAGCAACGTGGTAGAATTCTGGAGAAACCCTTCCAATAAGTTACTTAACCCACAGATGTTAAATGAAACTAATTTGTTACTACACAGTGGAACCCTTAGTGGCCGAACCAACTGTAGCTCAAATATCAAATGATAATAGCAGAATGTCTTAAAAATGAAGGAGAACTTATTATTATTTGTACCTGCGTTTATAGTTCTCCCACACAATAAAGGGTATGTCACCTGTCAATATAGGATAAAACCTGTTGTAATCATTGCTTCTGATGACAGTTAGCTAAACGCGTCCCAAATAATGAATTCTCTTTTGAAAATGTAATGCAAAACTGTTTTAAATTCACGTCTTTGTATTTTTCAGCCACATCTTTTTTCAATAATTATCTTTTAAAATCCTCCGTTATGAAATGCTTTGCAGGTTGAAAGAACTCGCTGCTACAAAAGATATATGCAATTAATAACGTTATCTTGTTCAGCGATTAATTTACTTTTCCTCCAACAATACCATAAAGGTTATTTTCAGGAAACTACGTCGGCGTCGGCATCGAGGAAGTTGTAATGAGTTGGGTGAAAAATATATTGCCATAGCCAAATAGAGGGGAAAAGTAAATAAAACTAAGCAGCGTACGGTTTAGAGTAGGACATTTATTTTCATTTCATTCAAACCGGATTAAAGTTTAATCCTGTAAATGCGTTTTTGAGGTTTAAATCAGGAAACAAAAGCGGGTACTATATCAAAGGCAATCTAATGCCTGAGCAGGAACGAAATAGAAAAATAAAAAATGGCGAAACGAACAACGGGCAAGATAGTTTCCAATGTATAAAAATGTGCGTAATATTTACGGCCGAAGAACAAATTATAGTTATAATTTAGTTTTAACATTGGCAGACGTTAATGAATAGATGAATTATTTTAGAAGTCTATTTTTTTGCGTGATTTACTCTCTGGTTTTCCCGGAGTTTTACATACTATTGTGTTAATTGGTATCGATGTCTATACGACAGCTATTTTAGTACCTTTCGATTGGAGAAACTATTGTTATTATAGCCAAATGTATCTGGGTTAGGTATATGAAAATAGTATATTAAGATACTAGTTTTAAAAGACCCTATTTTTTCGCACGAGCACGAAATTAGGAAACGACCCGCTTGCGGGGAGTTTCCTAACGTGCGAGTGCGAATGTCTTTTAAAACGTGTATTTTATACTATTTTTTCTATTTTGCACGTTTTTTTAATGAAAAACATTAATTTATTCTAGTCGAGATCAAAAGTTGGACGGCCATCTTGTCACTTTTGACGTCTGTATTATTAGGAATCCCATTCAAAACGGTGTCGAAATTTTTGCTAGTGAGCCTTGACATTGAACAATTTTGTTAATATCATAGCACCAGTCCACAAAAGTAGTGTCGAAAAGAGTTTCTTTTCGACACTACTTTGCGTATCGAAAAGACTTCTTTATCTACTTTCATTTAGTAATATGAATTTTATAGTTCTATAAATCGTTTTGTAAGGGCACCTATTACAGAACTAGTGCTGTAATAGATGCTTTTACAGCACTAGTGCTGTAATGAAAAAAAAACCAATTTTATTAACATTTTGCTGTTAAATAAAACCACACTTTTTAGAAGAATGATTTATTGGTAATTTTTCAGTTTAACAACCATTGGAATTTTGTAAAAACACTTTTTGCCTCTTTACTTAGACACTTTTAAAAGACGTTTTTGACCATTAAAATATTGCGCAATTGTTTGGTTTTCCCACAAAGAAGACCCAAAGTTCGACTTTTGAGGAGCTGAAATGTACAAATCATGACATTTTTGGCATCTGACGCAGGAGGATTGTTGCAATGTTGCCAAAGGTTGCACCTTTTCTTACGAGGTAAACAAACGCTAACCCAAATTCACGTATGTGAACCAAAAAGGACTAACGTAAACTAACCGAAGCTAACCCAAATTAATGTAAAAATAAATCACTTCTTTGGTTAATTGTTGTAAGTTTAGATAATTATTGGATATCATCGAAATTCGCGATTTTTTATATTTCTATGCATTAAAAAAGTAAATTTGAGAGGAAATAGATCGGTGGAAACAAGATTTTCTGCATTTTTTTTATAATTTTGGTTAATTTGCTTGGATCAACTTTCGCTTAGCTTAAATCAGTTATGTAAGAAATATTTGTTTATTTAGTATAGAGCAACCTCCCCAAAATACAAAATCATAAAAAAAATCTGCGGAAATGCACCATTTTAATTTTTTCAACTCTAGAATAACTTAAATCAGTTACATGAAATCATGTTTCTGTTTTACATTCTAAATATTTTTCTAAACATAATACCCCAAAAAATTTCATGCCGAATTAAGTCATTTTAATTTTTTTAGAAACTATTGAAAAAAAGAAGCTTTTCTAAATAGAAATTCATTCAAATTTTTCTGCATTTCTATTTTTCCAGTTACATGGAAACATGTTTTTACGATCTACTATGAACTACAATACGAGCTACCTACGACCATTAAATATAAACAATGCTACTACCTAGTCCGAGTTACCTACGACCTAGTCCAAGCTACTCTGACCTACTTACGACCTGTTCCAAACTACTTTGCGCCCTACTCCGAGCCACTCGGGCTACCTACGACCTACGCTAATCTGCGCTACCTACGACCTAGTTCAAGCTACCTACAACCTACTCCAAACTAGTCTGAGGTAGTTACGACTTGCTCCGAGCCACTCCGCGCAACATACGACCTACTCCAAGTTACTCCGCGCTACCTACGACCTAGTACAAGCTACTCCGAGCTACCTAAAACTTACTCCAAACTACCCTGAGATTCTTACGACCTTAGTTAGTTTCGTCTCGTTTTAGCAATTACGCACTTGCTTCGTGCATGCCTCAGCCATATCATTTTCATTAAGCCTTTTTCCATGCAAGCCTAGGCGAAATTTCGGTTAGCTTGGGTTAGATTGGGCTAACTTTAGTTACTTTCGGTTAGTGTTGTTTCGTTTAAGCCACTACGATCCTTAAAGAACTAGATACGCAAAAGGCATAAGGACCGGTCGGAATACCTGCCATCGTGCTAAAGAACTGCGCCAACGAACTAACACCCGTTTTTTCCAGGCTTTTTTCATTGTCTTGTCGGAAAAGGGATTTATCCATCCTCTTGGAAAGTCGCTCGAGTGCAACCTGTTCCAAAAAAAGGCAAGAAAACCACTCCCTCAAACTATCGCCCAATTGCCTTGCTTCCAATAATCTCCAAAGTCATGGAACGTGTAGTCAATCAGCAACTACTCAAGTACCTCGAGAACAACAGAATAATCAGCGATAATCAATACGGCTTTCGCAAAGAGAGATCGACAGGAGATATATTGGCCTATGTCACTCATATATGGAGTAGGGCAATTGAGAACTACAGAGAGTCTCGAGCGATTGCGTTGGATATTTCAAAGGCATTCGACAGAGTTTGGCATGACGGACTGCTCAACAAACTGCCGTTCTTCGGACTGCCAGCCTGGCTTGCCAGTTTCCTTAAGAACCGATCTCTGCACGTTGCAGTTGATGGACACATCTCAGACACATTCACCATCAACGCGGGCGTGACTCAGGGCACAATACTTTCACCAACTCTGTTTCTCATCTATATTAATGACCTGCTGATCGAAACGAATAATCCTGTTTACAGTTTTGCAGATGACAGTACCCTTCTATCCCACTTTAGATCAGAAAAACCCTTACCAGCGACTGAGACTCATCACCACAGACAGGAGCAGATTACGGCAATAAATCAAGACCTGGAGTACAAACTTGGGGCGACCGAAATTTGGTCCAGTTCAATGCAGCAAAGAGCCAAGCAGCAACGTTTACCAAGAGGGCCAATACAGCGGGCACTGACATCGTTATGGCAGGATCGACCATTCCTTCATCCTCGTCAATCGGACTGCTGGGTGTCTCGGTCAACAGCAATATGTCCTGGCATGACCACATTGCTAACATCGCAAAATCAGCCTCCCTGAAGCATGGTGCGCTATTTCGCAACAAAAAACTCTATACACCGCAGCAGTTGCTCTTGCTCTACAAAGCGCAAATAAGACCGTGCATAGAATATTGCTCACATATCTGGGGTGCCGCACCAAAGAACACCCTAAAGCTGCTGGATTCCATTCAGAAGAGAGCTGTGCGTCTCGTCGGCGACCCGGAGTTGACCCGGAGTTGACCCGGAATCTGGATAGTCTGGAACATCGCAGACATGTGGCCGAGATGTCTCCGTTTTACAGATACTTTCACGGCAGATGTTCCCAGGATTTGGCCTGCCTCATCCCGCCCCTCGCAACTCCTGTCAGACGGTCACGACAGACGGCAAGAGCGCACCGGTTCGTCGTACAACTGGAAACACCTAGAACATCGCTTTACAAGAACTCCTTTGTCTGGCGCACTGCATACTGTGGAACTCACTACCAGGACATCTGTTTCCCACTAATTACAACCTACAACTATTCAAGAACCGTGTCAATCAACATCTTCGCACACACACCGCTCGTCGAGCGCCATAGGATCTCCCTTTAGTGTGTGTGCCACTGCCATAAAAAACGCACTTTTGTGAACAAAGGCTTGCGCAAAGCGCAAGCCTTTCTTCACGCAAGCCTAGGCGAAACAATTTCGGTTAGTTTGGGTTGGTTTAGGTTAGCTTTGGTTAGTTTAAGTTAGTTTCGTCTCGTATAAGCCACTACGCACTTGCGTGAAGAAAGGCTTGCGCGAAGCGCAAACCTTTCTTTACGTAAGCCTAGGCGAAACAATTTCGGTTAGCTTTAGTTAGTTTGAGTTTGTTTTGGTTAGTTTGGGTTAGCTTTAGTTAGTTTGGGTTAGCTTTGGTTAGTTTAGGTTAGCTTTGGTTAGTTTCGGTTAGTTTCCGTTAGTTTCGTCTCGTTTAAACCTCTACGCACTTGTGTGAAGAAAGGATTGCGCGAAGCGCAAGCCTTGGCAAAACAATTTTGGTTAGATTGGGTTTGCTTTGGTTAATTTGGGTTTGCTTTAGTTAGTTTGGGTTAGCTTTTATTAGTTTAGGTTAGTTTAGTTTCGTTTAATACCCTACGCACTTGCGTGAAGAAAGCCTAGGCGAGACCATTTCGGTTAGCTTTGGTTAGTTTGGGTTTGCTTTGGTTAGTTTGGGTTAGCTTTAGGTAGTTTGGGTTACCTTTGGTTAGTTTAGATTTGCTTTGGTTAGTTTCGGTTAGCTTTGTTTAGTTTCGTCTCGTTTAAACCACTACGCACTTGCGTGAAGAAAGGATTGCGCGCTTTTCTTTTAGTAGTTAGATTAGGTTAGTTTTGGTTAGCTTGGGTTAGTTTTAGTTAGTTTCGGTTTGCTTCCGTTAGTTTGGGCTAGATTCGGTTAGCTTTGATTAGCTTGGGTTGGTTTTGGTTAGCTTTAGTGAGTTTTGGTTAGCTTGGGTTAGTTTTGGTTAGCTTGAGTTAATTTCGGTTTGCTTATATCAGTTTGGGTTAGATTGGGTTAGTTTTGGTTAGCTTTGGTGAATTTTGGTCAGCTTGGGTTAGTTTTGGTTAGCTTCAGTTAATTTGGGTTAATTTGGGCTAGAAAGCAACTAATGTCTTAAGTTCTCACACACTTTGGTCGTTAGGCGAGATAGATTATGTGATTGATTCAAATTAATTTCGTGTATTTATTTTTCATTAAAATAATATTTTTATTGCAGATGGATGTATATTTATTTTTTAAACAAATATAACCACTGCATAATTACTGGATAGAGCCTCATAATTTGACCAAAATTGTTAAAAAAATATGCATAAAATTTTGTTTTCGCTGGTTTTTCTTTCAAATTTACTTCTTTAATGCATTAGAAAAGCTAGAAACGTAAAATATCGCGAATTTCTATTTCTATCCAACTGTGTTTGGGTTAATACAATAATAAAAGCGAATGGTACGTTTCATTGTGTGTATTTACATCATTCACCTGAATAAAAGAGAGAAAAAGTCAATCATTGTGCACCATTTTCAATAATGAATTTTGGTAAGAAATTTACAGCGAAATTTTTAAAAAGAAATCTGACAACAGTGAGCTTGTGACAAATTAAACATTGAAGTTTTGGCTACTGAGAGTGACAAGAAGGAGGACATAGGTTTGTTCCAACTGACCATGAAAACCGTACATGGGACGATAATTTCCAGTAGCACAATTCATTTGTCAACATGACATGATTGTTTATCGCCTTCAAAAGTAATATTGACAACTAGAAATGACGGTCCCTCGTACGGTTTTCTAGTCAGTTGGAACAAGCCTTATATTTACTTATTTACAACTAAAACTTAATTTTATTCAATGGGGCTATCAGTGGCTTGGAAACCGAAATAAACCGTAGGCCTCTTGTTCTTCTAATTAATATTTTCAGACGTGCATGGACTATATTTCTAGTGCTTTTTTTTGAAGTGTTTCGGCAAGAGTAGAAAATGTGGAAAGAAAATTATTTAATTACATACGTTTTTCATGCTTTGCGCAGCATATAATGGTATAGACTGTATTCTGGACGTTGCTTAGAATCATTGAATATTTGTTTTAAGTCTGTAATTGAATGGTTGTTAAACTGAATAATTACCTGAACTTCTTTTCAAAAATGCGATTAGTTGAAAAAATCTGTTTATATCTTGATTTTTCTTGACTGAAATCATAGTTCTCAACATTGAGTAGTGAGTCCATAGTGTAGATGGTTTCTGGGAGCGTTGCTTTCCGGAAAAATAACCCAAAAAGATTTTCTCAGATACCTCCTTTATTTTGTTAGCTTTGCACCAATCTTCAAACTTCTGGTACTGCAACTCATACCGCGCCTTGGATTTTGTCGGAACTAAACTTGAGATCGCTTCGTTTGCCGCTGCTTCTATATCGGAGGGTAAACTTCCATCAGAATCGCTCATTTTGAAAAGCGCTTTTTATATTTTTGGATTTGTTTGACAAAGTTTCGACAGTAACCATGCAAAACAGTAACCATGCGAAAGGTAACATAAAAAACTTGATTAGCAAACTTAATAGCAGGTGCATTTTTACAGGTGCATTTTTATTTTTAAAAATGCCTTTTGCCAAATATTTTTATTCATAGATGAAAGTAGATAAAATTTTGTACAATATTCTTGTTGTAAATTCATATTACTACACTCGATGTTTTATCAAACTCGGCTGACGCCTCGTTGGACAACTTTAACATCTCGTGTTGTAATATGAATCTTTATAACACTGATATTGTAAATAACTATTATGATACCAAAATAGAAAAAATATTTTTATAGAATTTTACTCTGTATACCCTGACCCTAAGAAACAGTTCTTAAAATTGGCAAAAACTTCCACCGTAACGTAAAAAATGTGAATTTTGGTAATGACTACAGAAACTATATTTCTAAAATTGTAGAAAATTAATTATCATTACGAGATTTTACATTTTTCCTCTCCTTAATGATTTACTGAACGAAATAATGCATTGTAACACATGTGAAAATGCTCGAGGTGCAATATAGTACTTTTGTGGGGATAATCTAGACCTAAGAAGTTCTAAATTTTATTAGTTAACTCAAATACAAGTTATAGTTATATTAGACATACCTATCACTCTAATTAGAGTAAACTAAAATTGAAAGAAAAATAATTTAAAAAAAATTGTACGACTATGTTATTTTGAATGATTATTATTATTATTTTTAGAACGGTGTTTACTAGTTGTTAGTAATAATGCGACAGTAAGTAATTTACTTACCGTTTAGCTGAACGGTAAATAAATTTCGTATATCTTACACGCGGTTGACAATAACGAGACATTAAGAAATATAATCACAGCCAAATTCAAAACATTTTTATAAGTTTGATATAGCTATACAAGACAAAAAACGTACCCAAAATAAATAGGTATGCTCAAGAATTTAGCTTTACTTAATGTCTGCATATAATAGTCCTATACCAACGGTCGCGCGGATAGGACCAGTAGAGATAGCTGGTAAAAATTGCCTTACGGATTTTTTTTTTTGCTTCGAATACCTCGAGTTTATCCTTGATCATTGTGCTGTTGTACTATTATTTCTGTGTATAGTTCTCGTAAGAAAACGATTTAACTTGAACAATAAAGTGTTGAGTCCAAACATCGGGGTCGGAGCCCCGGCTATTGGAATTAACTATGCATGAAACGTACGACGATAACGTGTCCTTGCGATCGGAAGATGCACGTGTTAGTCCCTCTAACGAATTCGTTCAGAAACGAGTAAGATATATACACTCAAAGCTCATTAAAAGGAGAGAAACCTGTGTAGATTGTGCGAATCTAGCCGATCCCCTAGTTTCAGTCACCTACAAAGATACCAAAACAATTCTAGCATATGCAGATAAGGCACATCTACATCTTAAAAATGTTCATGAAGACCTTAGACCTTCTTCCGCGAAAAGGAAGGAAACAATAAAAGCAAAAATAGACACAGGACGCAACACACAGACAAAAAGACCTAGAACAGCCGACGAAAGCTTCGACATGGACATCGAGCTAGCGCCTAACACCAGCACCGAAAAAACTATCGAAAAAAGCAACAAAAACAAACACCCACATTCCTCAAACTTCGCAGAAGGCGAGAATGCGGTAACATCCTCTGCGCAGCCAACACAGTCTAATGACAAAGGCGTTTTCAAAACACCTTTCAGAATGCTCTCGATACGAGCAACAAATATTAAAGCGGTGAAACTTAACATGGAAAGACCACCCCCTATCTCCCTTGACAACAGGTTCGAGCCTTTATCGGACCTGGAAGATGAGACGAGTAGTGTCATTTCCTCGGTAGTAAGCGATAAAGCTAAAAAGAAATTATCGAGCAGAACCTCGGTCAGGATAAAGCAAAAGGCACAGGTAGATCTAAAAACGAAAACAGGGCCACCACCACCCATAGTCCCAGAGGGAAAACTCCACAGTCATGCTATTCTGCAAGATCAAATGAAAAGAATGAGCATAACTAAATACTCAGTAAAATACGCAAGGAACAGTACAATAATATACCTGAGCAACGAGAAAGACTGAACCGTATTTAAAAGGACTATAGACAACGAAGATATAAAATACCACAGCTATGCAGAGCGCAACCAAAAAACGCGTGCGTTCGTGCTAAGGGGACTGGACGGGGATATCCCCATTAACGACATTAAAAGACATCTAAGTGACGAATACGGATACAACTTTAAATCCGTATTCGAAATGAAGAAGACCAAAGTACCTCTATATTTGATATTCACAGAGGCAACAGTATCGCATTAGGATAACATGGGAAAATAGGAGGAATACGAAGGCCATTATGCAATGTCGCAGATGTCAAGGCTACGGACACTCCATGACATACTAAAAAAGTTTTCAATGCAGTAAGTGTGCACAAGCACACGAAATCACGGCGTGCGAGAACCCCAAAGTGCGGTATGCCAATTGTAATGGGCCACATAGGTCTATAGATACTAACTGTCCGGTCTACATTTATAAATTAAACCAATTAAAACAAAATCAAAGCGAAAAACAACAAAATAGAAGTCGCTATGTTCCAGCACCCTTGCCCGCCACGAAGCGCCGGCTTGGCAGGGGCAATGTCGTCATGACTAAAGCCGGGGTACAAATAGAAGAGGACCACCCAAACCACCTCAAGGTCAAAAATAACCACCCCAAGAACAAAGCCAGTAGGACAGCAATTTCCCTGACACGCTCCGACCCCCTCAGCCTGCACAAGTTAGAAAAAGCTCAGGAAATAATGCAGTGTGGCCCTGCACAAAACTCTAATCAAATCTTAACCAACCTTTCAAAAGTAGTAGCCGAAATTAACGCCACGGTGAATATAACTGAGTTGTTCTTTACATTAGACGAATTCTTGTCTATGCTAAAACCATGCAATATCGACAAGGTTCAAATAATGCAGGGAACAATTCAGTTCTTTTCCGTGGAACTTAGAACGTGGAATATAGGGTCAGATCATAAATTAGTGCTAGGCAAAATTTTAATCAAGATCCCACCAAACAAGAAAAAGGCCCCCAAATATACCGAAAAGTTAAACATAGAGTCTTTAGAGGACCAAACTACGAAGTGGCTCTATAAAAAGGACTAGAAGATAAATCCATTAAAAAAAGAGGAAAATGTAAACGAACCCTGGACAAAACTAGAATTGAACATATTACAGGCTGCAAAAGAAAGTATAGGAGTTAGGAAAATTAACGTAAATGCAACAAAAGTATCAAAGCCATGGTTTACCAACGAAATAAGAGATTTAGCGTACGAAAAAAGAAAAGCATATCTACAATATTGCAGTAATAAGACGCCTAACAATTATGAGCAATACAAAGATACAAGAAACCATGTAAACTCTAAGATAAGAAACCTGAAAAGAGAATATTGGACACGGTTTACCAAAGAGATGGAACACGACCTTTATGGAGCGCAACGCAAAGTGTGGAAAATGCTTAAAGGGAGAAAACAACCTATTAATGAATATAACAATTTCAATAAAATAGAAGCAGAAAAATGAACAGCTTACATCAAAGAACTCTACAATGAAAGGGAATAATGCACATGCAGTAGAAGGGGAAGAAGAATAAGAAGAAGAAGAAGAGGGCAACAACGAACAAATCATAGAAATTACAAACGAAGAAGTCAGGGATACCACAGGAAAATTAAAAAACAGAAAAGCCCCAGGACCTGATGGCTTACCCAATGAGCTCCTAAAATACGGAGGAGAAATGATAATCGAAAATATTGCTGTGCTCTCTCAGAAAATTTTAGATACCAAGCGAGTACCAGACCAATGGAAAACAAGCATCACAATAGCAATACACAAAAAAGAAAATAAGACGAATCCTAGCAACTACCGTACGATCACCTTGCTTCACACAACACTAAAAGTGCTAACGAAGTTATTCGCCAATATGACCACTGAATAATATACAGTAAGTGAAGAACAACAAGGCTTCCGGCAAAATAGGTCAACAATAGATGCTATTTTCATAGTCAGACAAATGGCTGAGAAAGCAATTGAATACAACAATCCTGCTTACATGTGCTTCGTGGACCTGACTAAAGCCTTTGATTGTGTCAAATTAGGAGATGTGCTAAAATTACTTAAAGAAGAAAACCAGTACAGCAGTTTAGTAGAGATAATAAGAGATATTAACACAGACAACAAAACTAAAATTAAAGTCGAGAATGAATTGACATCGGAAGTAGACATTAAATCTGGAATACGTCAGGGAGATAGCCTAAGTCCACTATTATTCAATTTAGTAATGGATAAAATTATAGGAGAAACAAAAAAGGTAGGACGCGGATATGGGCTTGGAAGAAAACAGATAAAAATCCTTTGTTATGCAGACGACGCAATTCTGATCTCAGATAATGAAGATAGCCTACAGCGCTTGGTGCATACCTTTAAAACAACGGCGGAAACCTACTATATGCAGATATCAACATCTAAAACCAAATCTCTCTTAGTAGCAAGGGAACCCAATCGTTAATCGAACAAGTTTCTAAGTTCGAATATCTGGGAATAGAAGTATCAAGCTATGGAGATCTAAAAAAAATTGTACGAAAGCAGGCTAATAAAGTAGCTCATATATCAGGATGTTTATAGTGGCCTATACACATGCAGGTAAGTGTTAAGACTTGCCTGTACAGGTCGAGACACGCGAGTAAGTGCGAATGTTATGTGTCATAACTCACGGGGCGCGTTCAGTTCCAAGCGCGGCTCGAAGCGAATCAGATTGCGTCTGATTTTTAGTGCGAAGGCCAACTTGTCAATGTATGTTCAGTTTTTGTTAGTTTCGCGCCAAGACTGTTTCTACGTGATTTTCGTGGCAGAATAGTCGCTGAAAAAAATGGCAAATTCTAGACTATCAAAGAAACACGAAGACATTATGAGGGAATTCATAGAATTATATAAAGACAATCCGTGCTTGTGGAAGATAAAATCAAAAGAGTATTCCAATAAAATATTAAAAGAAGAGGCATACAAAATTTTAGTTGAGAAGTTGAAGGAAATTAACGAAGATGCAGCAAAGGAAGACGTTATCAAAAAAATTAATTCAATTCAATTAATTACATTAACATGCGAGTATGTTTCACGTTTGGATAACCACGACTTCACCCATTTCCGTCTTTTTCTTTTCTTTTTTCCCATACTTTCAACTGCAAGTAGTGAAGGGAAAATCGGATGATTTTTAGAATCGAATATCTTGCATTCGAATACTTTTGAGAATCGAATAATTATTCGAATACAAATAATCGAATTATTTGGATTAGTCGCGATATCCCAAATGTTTCAATTAGCGCTTCAACCTCTCGATATTTCGAGTGACTTCGAAGTCTCGTTCTCGAATTCAAATTTACACATTGTCTGATTCTAGATTGTTTGATCTTGAAGTCTTCATTCTTGATACATTTAAGCATAAGAGCAAAATCTTTTACAAAGATTAGCGAAAGCATTCACGATTAAAAAATAAAATATTGGTTAAAAGTTGTTTTAATTAGATATTATGTAAAAGTTTATTAAAGATTTACTAAAATCATCACTTTTTAATAATTTAAATTTAAATTCCCAAAACTCCTTATCTTCTGCATATTGAAAAAATATGTATGTCATACCTGCTGACTACCGCATTTAAAACTAATAATATGTTTACTACAGAAGAAAAATATTCAACAATTAAAAAACTACCACAGTAATTAAACTACTCTATTTTATACTTTTTATAGTATAGCGTTTTCGATTATTGTTCACCATAATACAAAACAAAGCACCGCTATTATTTGTTGCTCAGACGGCAGACCAGCATAATCGAACAAGTTATATTATAATCGCATTTGGCGCGAATTGTGCCGATTCATATTTCATTTCGATTCAACCAGCATTCGAGGGACGATTAATTCGTTGTTAGCGCATTCGAATATTTCTGGTATTTGAATTCTTCGTTGAGAATCGAATGCATTCGAATGCAAGCCAGAATCGAATACTTCGATTATTTGTATTCGAATAGTCTCTTCACTAACTGCAAGTACGACAGCGGTTGCAATCACACACATTTCTTCGACGTTCATTTTTCGCAGCCCAACTGACGAACCTCCACGTTTACCTGAATAGTGTGTGGCCGCAATTCGTTTCGCACTTGCTCGCGGACTTATCTGGACGCACTTGCATGCGAACTTGCCTGCATGTGTATTGGCCACTTAAGGGATGTTATCTGGATGAATAAAGATATGAGGTTGGACGGGAAAATACGCATGTATAAGTCATATGTAAGGTCAATACTAGCATATTCAATAGAATCGAGAGCTGAAACAGCAGAGACAAAAATAATATTTAGAACAACAAAAATGAAAACATTAAGGTCAATAACGGGGAAAATATTGAGAGACAGGGTCCCGAACATGCAAATAAGAGAACTATTTGGGACACGAGATATCGTACGATGGGGAAGGCAGAGAAGACGAGAGTGGAACCATATCAAGGGATTTAAAACCAACACGTACCAAACCACCAGGACGACCCTTAAAAAGATGGCGAGGTAGCTGGCAGTCTACGTCACAAATACGACTGCAGCAGTAGAGAAAAAGAGATCGGATACGCACAGGCTCAAGGCCTAATATAAGAACAAGAAGAGGAAGAAGACAATTATAAGTATATAAATATAAAGAATTTCCTAATGCTTTATTCTGTCTGGGCTAGAAAGATCAGTTAAAAATTAAGGGACAAATTTTTAATAACATTGTTAGTACATACCTTTGACAAAATTCATTTTGATTTTATTTTGCTCATCGCAGATTATTTTTAATGAATTTTAACGTAGTCGGAAATATAATAAAGGTATTTTTTTAACTTCCTATTCAACATAAAGAATAACATCTGTTTGTTTTTATGTTTCGGGGCATTTAAATATATATCAAAAACGAGCTCATAGAAACAATTTAATATATCTTTAATTTGGTAGTCTGGCAAAATATTTGTTGTAAATATTAAAAAATATATATTGTGCTGCAAGTAATAAGTTCATAAGTCCTACAAAAATATTCTTTCATAACATTTTCAATATATGTATGCAAGGAAGACATAATAAAAATGTAATAACTACGATATAACTGATTCCACACTATTCTATACTCCCGCTGACTATTGATCCGGGATATTAAAAATGAATTCAGTAATTCGGGTAGTGATGAGGACTAGATCATTATTCTGTGTCGTCTGTATAAACTCCAACAAGCCTGTCGCGGTGAAAAAAGTCCCATATATATTCAGTATCAGAGCAGCCCATCATAAACACGTGATGCAAAATAATCCTGTATTAAGAAATTATCTTAACGCCTTGCTCTCATGATTACACTGTAGTCCGTGCGTTGGCCGTTGGCCCAGACGGCGTCACGTCACAGTTTATACCGTACCCGAATGGTATAAACTGTGGTCACGTAATGGTACCAAGGCTAAAAATCTATATCTACCCCTTGCTCTCCCGGACCCGCTGGAAAATATTCAGTTCTTTTTTTACGTGCGCGTGCAGAGGGTCGTTTCGTCGGTACCGAAAAGGCTATGGGAAATAAGCGGAAAAATAACACTACTGATTCGGAAAGTGATGTTATAATGTCATCGAATTCCTCGTGCAGTTCCTCAGATAGTCGTGACAGAGAAATATTGAGTTTAAGACGGTAAATTCGTCAATTATCAAAGCGTAAACATTCCAATCCAATCATGTATTATATAATATTTTTTAAACTTGTAATGATGCTACCATCAAATAACGTGCCTCTAGGCAGTGCAGCGACCGCAAAATTCTCAATGTACTGGCTTCAAATTTTTTTATATTAGTCATTACTTATCTAGTTATCTATAATGGAAAGCGTCGTTTTGAGCATTCAGTAAAGTGTCAATATTTTGGATGATTTGTTCGTCTTCGAAATCTCAATAGTGATACATTTTTGAAAGAAAGGATGGTGCATTCTTATCCACCTTATACCATTTGACAACCAAACAATACTGCTTTTTGGGTATCTAGTAAGTATCTAGTAAATCCATCAATATGATTTCCACAATCCATTAGAATATGTCGTGATGTGCACAAAACTTCACCCTCCCTATTAATATTTAACATGTTGGAGTTTTCCAAGATATTTTTAACTTTTTTTGCTAGAAAACTAACATTCCTACGCGTAGTTAATATGAAATTCGTTTATTAAAGCACATACCAAAAAGAAACAAGAAAACAGGAGTGGCTGTTACAGTTTTCACCTTTTCATATAGGTACCATTTATAAACATAATATAAGCAAAAATTTAAAACAGTTTTGATGACCACTTAAGCTAAACCCTTTCCACACGACACGGATTTCATTCGTTGCGGTTTTATTGGTTTTTTTCGTGACGATTTGCTTATGATCTAAAAGCAAGTAAACCGGCATTCGCGTCGTGTGAAAGCAATGATTTAATTATTAAGGCGATGCCACACATGTAGTATTGGAGCAATCCCAAATGTTCGCTGTATTTATCAAATTATTCGTCACATAGCCAAGCACGCTGCTCCGCATATCAGTTCAGAATGGGAAATTGAATGCAATTTTTAGACACTTGACTTTCAAATGGATAATAATCTAATTTAACTGCAAGTACCTATATTATGATGGAGTATGAAAATAAGTTATATTAATTCAGAAAAAAATCCGCTAAATTTAAATATTATCTAAATTCCTGAAAATTTTGCTTTGTGACTGGTCGATAACAATAATTTACTATAACAATAATCACTATCACTATAACAATAATTGGTAACAGTTGCATATAAATTAAAATTCTTGTAAAACTTGTACTACGACTATTACGAGTATTTAAAACTCATTCAGAGTCGACATCGCTGCTGTCGTTAACGTCTTCACTATCGAACTGACACATATCTTCTAAAAAGTCGAGTGTTTTTAATATATTTAAAACCTCTTGTGGGTAAACGGTTTTTCGGTTTCGTGTTGCTTTCCTGTACGATGAAATAAGAGGATCCGAGGAAATAAGGAGCATGTGCAATATATCTATGTTGGTGTGTATTCTGGCTGTTTTTCGAGAACGATAGAGGCGAATAGTCTAATATGCTATGTGACTTGCTTCCAAAACATCTTCGGACAACTGTTCTATGGGCACTCATATTATACCATGGATATAATGAAATGTAAAGTTCGGCGGGCTTCAAACAATAAGATTTAAAATATTTAGTTTTAATATAATGCCCACTTGCTAACAAGCTCAGAATATTTGAAAATTTCTTTAGAAGGTCACTATTTAAGCCCGTAATACTAGCAACTTTTTCAGGGCTTTCGAAAAATTTTCTATCCGTGTTGCCGTCATTGCTATTTCCGCCTCCATGTTTCGGCTGATCAACGACTAGACACATTTTCTTATAAAATTTTTCAGCTATAAGACTTTTCCTATTTTTTTACGCTAAGTTTTGCTTCGGGTGTTCTAGTTTGCCACTGTTTAAGGTGAAGTTTGTATGCTACATGCAACAAAAGTTCATAAAACCTCAGATAACAATGTAGAACAGATATTCCAAATTTATACGTGTCTGTATCGCATTTTTTGGCAATAGCTTTAGATAAGTAATTAATGTGTTTAGGTGTGCTTTTACAAACATTGCAAGTTTGCGTTGATGCGGTGTCTGTTAGGACATTACATGTTTTGCCATCAAGCATAGTCCACATAACAATGTGCTTAAAATGTAAGTCCCTTCCAGCAACAGTCACTGTAGTTGGTACCAATTTAGCGACTTGTGATTCAACTAGGACATATTCTTTCTTCATTTTATCGGAAGTTTCTTTTAGTAACTGAAATCCAGTCGGACGGCAATACCGTGTGGACGAGGCTCTTGTATTTTTCCAATAAATCTGCTTTGAATTATTTGTTACTGTTGACATTTCTAAAGGTACTATTGTGGATAGTATTATGTTGGACTCGCCATATTGTGAACTTGATAAGTTTTGCTTGTAAATGCCGTGCCCACCACTATACCATCCAATCCCCATTTATACATAACATCAACAATTGTTACATCAGCTGGTACCCGTTCTAATACTTCGGACTGAACTTTAACTAAACGTTGCACGGTAAAATACAAAAGGTCTTGTAAAAGAATTCGAGCCTCAGTATCTGTCACTACAATATTTTTAGGGTAACACTGTTTCTTATCTTCGGAAATAACATTGTACGGAGGATGTTTGCTCCTCTTCTCTTGGCTCCTTTTTGAATATCTGTTTATTGTTCCTTTCCCAAGTCGCAATCCACGATTAAAGCCAAAGCTTCCTCCGGTTTGTAGGGCAAAATGGAGGTTAATGAAGAGTCATGAACTAGTTTAATCTCTTTTAGCTGTTGTGATGTTGAATGAATGGCTAATCCTACAACTTCAGCTGCGGATCTTTTACCATTTTTTATCAGGGATTTTGTTGCTGCAAAACATAATTTTTCTTGACTGTTTTCTGACACTAGAACCATAATATTTCTTGATTTTGTTCGGTTCGAATAATCTTCCAATAGCTTTTTAAGTCTACCTTTTGTTTTTTTCTGATGTATCAAAGCTTCTCCTCTCAGTTCTTGGTAACTTAAATTCAGCTTGATGCCATTTACAATTTTTTTTCACAGATCTGTCATATATTCAATGACTAGCTTTCAATTTGAGAATACATTTACATACAAAAAATTTGACCACATTTTTAACATCAACTTCCAAATTTTCATAATTTTCGTTGTTGTAGTATTTCAATATTATATAATCAGTTAAGAAATTGTTACATTTAGCCGATTTTAGATTGAAAAACTTATTTTGATAAAGTTTGAGGAATAATTAATTTTTTCTAATTTTAGATTCCAGGTGCTTTGTGTGACTTCCTGTAATAAAAAAAGTATTTCTCAGAAAATGCATCTTTCGGCACTCTAATTTTTTTATACTGTGATCTAAATACTATAAGCATACTAAATTTAAAAAGAACTCACGGGCACTCAATGGTACTTTTCTGATAGACTCTTAATAGTGTAAGATCCGGTATTAGAAATATATACCCTCATCTGTTATTTGACGATGACAAATATTATATGTTAGATAATATATAGATTGATAAATCACAAATGGGTTGCCTAGCTAAATCTGGGGCCAATGCCCCAGACTTAGCTATTATCCAGGGTGAAACAAATTCGCTTCTCACTATTGGGATCTCGTAAACGGTAAAAGATACAGCAAAGTTTAAATTGGGGCAAAGTTGCGCAATTTAGTGCCCAGTATTTTAACATTTTGAAGTTTGAGATATATCGAGTACTTCGCAAAAAACGAAATTTTCGATTTTTGTTTTTAATTTTTTCTGACGTTGTTTTTGGAAATATCAAAAAAATATTAACAGTTTCTAGTCACTTTTTAACGGTCTACCCTATGTTGTTGTCAGTTTTCTAAATCAATGTTTCGATTTCTTAGAACCATCAAGCCAATTTTTTTAAATACGAACCTGTAGTTTTTATCAATTTTTATGCATATTTAGGGGTAATGTGGTAAAATCCATCACCCCAAATTTGGGTAGTCTCTCTTTCACTCAGCAGCTGCCTGGCGCACACCTGCCTCTTTGGATCCCCGTCACTCTCCACGCTCGCGGTCAAAACCTAACATCTACAATCTAGGCAACCATGGATGTGACAAACTTTTACCAAGGCAACCTAGTACTGTTGGGCAGGGAATAAAATAACATCTCATTTCATAGAAAAATCGATTAAATAACTGATGAGGGTATATTAATAACGCTTGCTCACCTGTTTATACTTGGCAACTTCATAGTTGGGATGAGTGGAAAGTAAGCAACCTATATTTCTCCAATTCCTTGAGTCACATTCTCTCAGCTAATGCTTGTTTTTTTTGAATAACAAATCGGGGAAGTTGTTCCAAAAAAGTTAATTAGAATTTATATTATACAGGGTGAAACAAATTCGCTTCTCACTATTGGGATCTCGTAAACGGTAAGAGATACAGCAAAGTTTAAATTGGGGCAAAGTTGCGCAATATAGTGCCCAGTATTTTGACATTTTGATATTTAAGATATCTCGAGTACTTCCGGAGATATCCGAGAAAAACCGAAAATTTCGAATTTGGGTTTTAATATTTTGTGGCGTTATTTTTGGAAATATCAAAAAAATAATGTCACATTCTAGAGGCACTTTTTAACGATCTATCCTAGGATGTTGTCAATTTTCAAACTCAACGTTTCGATTTCTCAGAACCATCATCCGGTAATTTTCTTAAATAAGGACCTAAAATTTTGATAATTTTTGTGCATATTTAAGGGGTAATTTCGTAAAATCCACCATCAGATATTTTTAACTTGTAGGTATTATTAACAAAATGAACACCTCAGACAATTTACTATACTAACAGGCGCAGATTAAGTTGATATCTCAAATTGAAAAAAAAAACCTCTGGTAATTTTGTCAGTAACGCCTTCAATTTAAAAATATCTGATTGATTTTACCAAATTACTCCCTAAATATGCAAAAAAATTGATAACCACTACAGGTCCGTATTTAAAAAAATTGGCTTGGTGGTTCTAAGAAATCGAAACGCTGCTCTAGAAAACTGACAATATCTTAGGGTAGACCGTTAAAAAATGCCTCTAGAAAGTGTTAATATTTTTTTGATCTTTCCAAAAATATCGTCAGAAAAAATTAAAAACAAAAATCGAAACTTTCGGTTTTTCGCGGATATCTCCGGAAGTACTCGAAATATCTCAAACTTCAAAATGTCAAAATAATGGGCGCTAAATTGCGCAACTCTGCCCCAATTTAAACTTTGCTGTATCTTTTACTGGTTATGAGATCCCAATAGTGAGAAGCGAATTTGTTTCACCCTGCCCCTGCCCCAGATTTAGCTAGGCAACCCATTTGCGATTTATCAATCTATATATTATCTAACATATAATCTTTGTCATTGTCAAATAACAGACGAGGGTATATTTCTAATACCGGATCTTGCACTATAAGAAAATCGCGAAATATACCAAAAAATGCAAAATACAGTTGTCTTTGAAATTCCGCTTTTAAAACTATATTCAGAAGAACCATGCATAATAAATTTTATTTACATACCTGTCGGTTTCAAATCCATATATAGCCAAAACCTGTTCTAACATGTCACGGAATTAATAATAAA